>ULGX01000002.1:1845217-1881432 GCA_900519075.1 Yarrowia bubula
CCGTGAAGTTGTGCTTGGATACAAGTAATACGAGTGTCAGTAGCTCTCACTGTTGTTTCCATCGAGTTACTTGCACTGTTTTGAGCTGTATAGACATTCAGAGCAAGATGAAAAGCCGTTGGCAATTCTCTTCTCTGCAAAACATTTTCTCAAAGAGGCATAATATACGAATACGAGGCGGGTAATCCGGGGTTAACGGTTTCTTCGGGGAAGATCGAAAGACAAAAAAAAAAACAAAAAAAACCAATGGCTGCTCGCTTAACCGGAACTGTTTGGAGAGTATTGAAAAAGAAATTTGAAGATGACGTTTAGCGATGATTGGCGGCTTATCTACAGATTCAGACGTTTAGCGATGATTGGCACTACTAATTAAAAAAATGATTAAATATACCTATGGCCTCTCCTACTTGTTATAGACCCGCACGTGCACACCTGTCAAATGGCTCATGGTAAGAGCATGCAACTTGACTGGAGGCTCAGGCTTGTCATCAGCGTTCTCCAGAGTGTCAAACATCTGAGCCATTCTCACCAACACGTATCCAGCTTCAGTCAGAGCGTACTGCTGACCTAGACAGATTCGGGGACCTCCATTGAACGGCAGGTACTCCCATCCCCTAGCTTTACCCTCCGCCCATCGTTCAGGCACAAACTCTTCGGCGTCTTCTCCCCAGTACTGCTTGAGTCTATGGGTTGTGAAGACGTGATAGGAGACGACATTTCCCTTTCTGATCACAATAGGGTCTTGTCCAACAGGTCCTCCACCTCTAGGAAGAGTGGTATCCTTGGTAGCAAATCGCATGTTGGCAGGAACCGAAGGATACAGTCGCAGAACCTCATTCAGGACATATCTGAGGTACTCGCATCGCTTCAGAGACTCAAACGTGATGTTTTCAAGACTCTCACCATCTCCAAACTGGTCCACAACTTCAGCTCGCAGCTTCTTCCATACTCTCTCATCTCGAGCCATGAGGTAGAAGCACCAAGACAGCAAAGAAGCA
Source organism: Yarrowia bubula (assembly GCA_900519075.1). Taxonomy (NCBI): domain Eukaryota; kingdom Fungi; phylum Ascomycota; class Dipodascomycetes; order Dipodascales; genus Yarrowia; species Yarrowia bubula. The sequence continues at coordinate 1,846,216 of ULGX01000002.1, forward strand.
GTGGTATCTCTTCCAGCCAGCAAAATATTCAAAGCCTGATCTCTCAACACCTTGGGTTCTTTGGTCTCTCGGGCCAGTTCTCTCAAAAACACGTACTTTCCATCGTCTGGCTTCTCACTCTCAGTCAGCGCTTTAGACACATAATGGTCGACAAAAGCGTGCACTCTAGCACCCGCAGTTTGCAGCTCTTTGGGGTTCCACAGCCAGTAGAGCATCTGAAGCCGAACTCGCTCTCCAAGATGCTCCTGGGCCTTGTTGAAATCTTTTTGGAACGATTTTCGCAGATCTAAAGGCATATCAGAAGAGTACGCACCTGGATCGGACTCAGCTACCTGACATCCAACTGATTGACCGAAGAGAAACTCGGTAGCAGTGTCCAGAGTGAGATTGAAAAAGAGCTCCTGCATGTCCACAACCTGCTTACCGTTGATTCGAGAAACAAGAAACTGGAGATGTAGCTCCACCATTTCCACATCAGAAACCTGCTCACGAGCAAACTGAGGTCGAAGCATAGCTCGAGAGTGCTGCCATCCGTTTCCATCCAAAGTGAAAATACCGTCGCCCAGAACTGGAAACAGCTGAGCGTGTCTCTCACCTAAACAGAAATCCTTGAATTGAGTAGCCAGCATGGCCTTGAGGTTCTCCGGATCACACGTGTTGAAAATATCTTTGCCGAAAATGTTGACCTTGTTGGTAAGAAACGGCTTCTTGGCTTCAAACGACTTCTGGAAACCCTCTAGCAGCTTGTGCTTACGGGACTCGCGCAGAAACACGTAAAAGTGCCACAGAGACCGCGGGAAAGACGCATAGTAAAGAGGCTCTCCACACTTCCATTTTTTCGCCAGAGCTGCGGTACGTCGATGGTACACTACCGAAGAGGAGAGCAGGTAGACACCGGCAAAAGTAGCCAGGGCAATTAACAGGTGGGCGGAATTCATGGTAGGGAGGATGAGAGGAATCCGGAGCTATATAACGAGACTTAGTCTGAGGTTATTCCGCACGTGTTAGATACGGTCTTGGTATAGTGGAGGGTGAGTGTTGGTGTTGGGGGGTTGTTATAGGTAAGGTTGGAATCCTTGAGACGAGGCGATTTTAATGGTAGACTCGGTTTTTCTCTCAGACTTCTGGTTGCTGAGATACACGCCATATACGATTTAAATTGTTCACTAATAAATTATTCCAAACCTAAACATGTCATCCATCTGATGCAGGGTCCAGTGGGGTATATATTAAACCCGTCTTTATTTCTGACAGCATTGTGCGTGACTTGCTCTGGAAGTTTCCACAAACGTCATGGTACAATTGCACGCCTCTGATTGGCTAGTTGTAGTGCTAGTATTTGGGTCCTACCCCACACTGCGTCTTTTAACGTTTTTAGCCTTGCCTTATCAGACATGCGGGGTACCGTACAAGTGGACGAGATACTGGTTTTACCTGGGGATATAGTAGGGTCAATATGTTCCCACGGCTCAGTAGATGCCAAATCTGTTTTCAAAATTCAGATTGGACTTATATTGAGCGAGATATAAGGCACTATATTTTTTACACATGCACCCCCCATAGCAATACAACGTTGCAGGTAAGAACTTTCAGCAGGTGAGATGCACTGATTATCTGGTAGCAAATACCTGTTTTATTGTATACCATACGATAGGGCAGACGCATAGCATTTTTTTGTATTTATTGCTATTTATTGCTATTTATTGCTATTTATCAGGTAAAAAATTGACTTGATAATATGCAACGCCAAGTCCATCGATCGTGATGTCTCAGCAATATCGGAGCTTTTCCGGAGTCTGATACTTACCGTTCCAGGAATGTAAGTGGTAGGTGTCATCAACGAAGGGTACCCTCTGCGGTATATGTAACATCCAGTGCAGTCCTTGGACCGGTAGAGCTTAGTAAAACAACAACCTGGCTTATGATTCGTGTTTGTGACATTCTTCACTCCAGTTACACTTTGGTTAAGCTTTTGGGAGGAGTGAAGTAAATTTCAAATGTCAAGTAATAGATGAACTTTGAAGAGGTATAACTTGGAATTGTGTAGTGGCATGACCATAAATTATTGTAAATTTTATAATTTCAGGTTTAAACTAGTGTATTAAAAAAATCCCCATATCAGTGGTATGTCTGGAACGTGTAGAAAAGACCCCCAGGTCACTTTTTTAGTTGGATCTTTTGTTAACCTTAAGTAAACTGAAGCAAAAAGATGAGCAGACGTAGTCTGCTGTCTTTTTGCTGGACAGCTGGTGAGCTAGTCTCAAGAGAAGCAGAAAGATGCAGACGTACCCCCGCTGGCGTTCCCACCGTTGACGGTACCGACCACTTATAATACAGCCATGTCAGAGGGAGGAAAGAACTGGAATAATTTTCAAAGCTCAACTCTTGGTCCTGACGTAAACCGGAAACTTTTTGCGCGGCAAATTTCTTTCCAAATGTGTGCACTTGTAGCCGACCATCCACAGTACCCACAGCTAGGGATCCAGTGTTGGATGTTGGTTTTCAGGTCCCAGATTCTCGAAACTAGTATTTTGTATCAAAGAAAACCACATATCTAATATCCTTCGACACTCTAGCAACGAAGACCAGGCATCGCCTTCATTTATACAGTCGTAAAAGTAGACATGCAAGTTAAAACAGGGTTCCTTTATGGATAAGCTAGGTATTAGAAAGAGACCATCGTACCAATAAAGTCCAAGGTATTCATACCCGGGTATAGCAAGCAGGTCCAGTTCTTTGATGAAAGAAACAAGGTACTTGACTACACCGCTCCTGATTTTGGTGTAGGCAACATGAATATCGTTCTTGTTGACAAAAGGAAAAGCCCAGTAGTAGCTGTAGTTTTCGTTAGTTTCTCCATTGAGACTCACTTCAACGTCAGGTTCTACACCTGAAGAGCCAATCTTGAAAGCCATGTAGGTATCCCACAATCCATCATTAAAAAAGCCGGCCTAGGGCAATGGCAAGACATTTCTTTGGTTCGGTTGATTTGTTTAATTCAATTTAATTAATATTGTTATTTAATTGTCTTCATCCTTCACTCTTCGTTCATAAATAATATAATACATTTTTCGTTGGTTCGATGTACTCTCGAATGGTCAAATTTGTCAATGATTGTGACTGGGGTAACCCCTTCTTTTTAAGCGTGGCTTATTTTGTGAGGAAGTAGCAGGGAATAATAATCAAAATGCTCGGCACCTACTCGTCATCCTCCCTACTTCCTCTCCTACCCGTATACTTATTGTCCCACGGGTACTTTTTCTTATCAAACAATCTCGGATAAATGTTGAAATTTCGGCACGCCTCGGTCCGGTGCATGATTGCAAACCCCCCTTTCGGGGTTCTGGTGTGAAACAGACAGTTTCGACAACTGTCATTTGGCATTTGTTCGGCGATATTATCAAACGCCTGCCGTTTTCGCTCAGAGGACTCTACCCATTTATCCCGGACATGTTCCAATTGCCTGAGGTTCATTCTTTGAAACTCCTCGTCTCGATCGAGGGTAAAATCGACACTTCTGAGTCCACACTCGCTCATAGCCTCCCAGACATTAGGGTAGGAGCATTTGCTCGTCTCATGGACTATCCGTTTGATTTCGTAGTGGTATCTACGGCTGATGATACAGTTGAGACACACTCCAGTATTCCTGAAGGCCTCAAACGTCTGCAGGTAGTCCTTGACTGCGTTAGTAGACACAGACACCCACTTGTGGGCATTGCGTTTGGCGATTTCGTGCGATTTCGCAGAGTTGTCCTCGTAGTTGATTAGTCTGGAAGGAGGTTGTGGTGGAGGCGGCGGTACGTGGGTACGGTCGTATTCTCCGTCCGAATCGATCTCAATGGCGTCTCCTGGAGGTAGTACAAAGGCACATCCGAGGTCGGGAAAGTCCACGTTTTCTCCTTCGGTGGTTGAGAATCTGAGATGCTCCAGACGAAGGGAAACGTAGCGTGAGTGGCCCATAATGACTTTGGAGAGATGGGAGAGGGGGAAATATTGCTGCGACTTCATGGCTTTGAGAGAAAATGTTAAATGGGGATGGCATCTGAGGTCCTGAAGAAGCATTTCAACCGCGACTTCTACGTCTTCCTCAGCTAGATGATGCAGAACAAAGTCGGAAGCTTTTTCAATATATTCTTGAAGCGCTTCAAGCTGTTCTTCCGTGTAATAATCGTTCAAAACCTGGTACTTGTCAAAACACTGAGGTAGGGACAAATCCCGGTCGTGTTTGAACGTGTTTTGACGCATATAAGTGGCTGTGGTCGCGTTGAAAGTCGTGGCAATATCATGGGGCATGATATTTCGAGGAATCTCGGCCTCTCTGTCACGTGGTACTAACGGACCAGTCTGTCTGACCCACTTTAGCAGCTCGGCTTCTCGGCCTCTAAACGTTTCGAAAAAACGCCGTAGGTCTAAACACGAGGTGAAGCCGAAATGCTCCTGGTAAATTTTCACAAAATTCGGCTGAAATATGGTGTGCATGTATCCGTTGGGGATTCGCTGGTCCAGCGCTCTAAGAAGTTTGTTGACAAAGGCAGAGGTGCTTCTGTCTGTAGGCACAATAGGAGGCGTAGAGTCCACGTCCGAAGCTATATCCACCACATCAATACGCCTCAATAAATCGATATGGTTCTGTTCCTGGAACGAGTCTCGAGGTCCGATGCACGCCAGCAGCCAGCACAAACGCACCTCTTTAATCTGAACAGGTATCGGTCTCTCAAACAAGTTGAGCATATAGAAATAGTACCAGGGGATCACCTTGATCAACGTCTTGTAAATGGCGTCCATCCACTCGTCGTGGGTGTAGTCCAGAATCGCCGTTTGAAGCTGTTTGTACTTGCCGTTCAGCATTAACGTCTCGCAAATCATGGGAGCACACAAAGTCGTAAAACTCTTGAGAATCTGCTCCTGCTGAGGACACACCTTGCGGGCGTTGTTACGTGAGTCCCAGGCTTCTTGTTGCTCAGCTGTCAGCTTGCCGGGAATATCTTTGTACGACGCTGGAGCTGGACACATGTAGCTTTTTGCTTGGAGTCGCAAAAGATGCTGAAACATGGGCCCGCGCGATATGGGGTGTGTTTTGCCATACACCTTGTAGGTGTGGTTGTTGTGTATTGATATCATGAGTTGTGGAGTGTTGTTTCACAAGTAGTGTTGAAGTGGTGATCTAACACGCACTGTTAAATTAAGGTTTACCGGATGTAACTGCAACTAAAAAGGTGCTGGAGAGAGAACGGAAGGTCTAGGAGGTTAGGGGAGTTTATGGGGTGCTTGTACGCGAATAAGAAGCTACATTATTCAAAACCAGCCCTGTAGGTTGTACGATACCCCTGTTAGAGCGATGCTAGAAAACGCAGCAACAAACCTTACTGTGGTATGGGATACGATACAAAAACGACAGATTTTAGGGCTTTCGGGTGGCTGTATGGTGATATAAACTAGTCAGTAAGAGTACTGAGATTGTGGAGATCATTTCTATATACTTTAAAGTGCATTTGAGGTTGTATTCGTTGTTGCTTATGTAATACATGTTTCTCCGAAAACCGCATAAAATACAAAAATCCGCATAAATACTTCACGTGACGGTTTAACTCCGGCTACAAGGCTAACGCCCAGTTTTTTCGCTGCCTTGGCTGTCCCGAATAGGCCATGTTGTCCTGTCAGAAATTAGAGTTTTTGAAATGTTTTTCCGTATTCATATTAGAGTTTATTTTTTTAGTTGGAATAATCATGTTTAGTTGAAAGGGCGGGGGGTTAGTTGAAGAAATATAAAGAAATAACAAAAGTAGTGAAGCAACAGTAGTAAATATATCCTGGAGAATGTAATTCCCAACTCTTTAAGCAATTTCAATACTAATAAGGCTGTTCAGACAGCTGCTGCGAACAGTGGTATGTTCATATGTGCTTATTGACCAGATGAGGGGATGAAGCAAGGCATTTTTAATATCAGGTAAGTATATATGACCATATATGATCTCTATTTGAAGTCTACAAGACTCTGTTTGCTCCATATTCACTATTATCATGTACTTCTCTTACAACATTTAAGCCAACCTAACTTGCTCAGTTTCACTCCAGAAAGACTCAAGTCATACCAACTTGTTTCTAATGAGCAGCAGAGTCCATTAATGACGTTGATTTTCACAATTTCTGCCAAATCTTCTGATTTTTTCCTCCCTAAATACTCCCAGCCGACCCCCGAAAAACACAGAGGACGTGGCGTAATGGTAGCGCATTGGATTTCGGTTTGTTTCGACATACGACGTCCTCCAAAGGCTGCGGGTTCGAGTCCTGTCGTCCTCTTTTTGCCAAAGTGCTGGCAAAGCCCTGGCTCTCTTTTTGCTCTTCTTTGGTAGGTATCTCTGCTTGATGTTGAGGTTATGAGTGGGTAGAAACGTTATAAACCCACTTCTAAGAAGATATATGTGGTTTAAAGCAGCTGATTGTGAGTGTACTTGTACAATTACATGTATATCTATGGCTTCTATCAGTTTGCTGTGGTTTATGACAATTTGCTGTGTTTATGTTTTTCACTCAACTAACTTTTAAGTAAACTCCCAACTAAACAGCACGCATTTAGATATTAAAACACTGTGCTACAAGTACAACTAGCCAGCCTGCACAGCAATACAATATCGGTATTGCACTGTATGTACCAGTACAATAGAAGAGCCCATGTCAATAAATTCCACGACAACTTGTTCCCTTCTTCGCCACCTTTTAAACTTTGTCAACTCCACATTCCTGTCTATTTACACTCCTCCACCTCACCCTAGACACACTCCACAGAAAATCCAAAACCACAGTTTTACTCCTCTCCTCGCGCTCATTCTACTGCTTGTCTTCTTTCACCGCCTACACGTCCCTACCCCCCACGTCACGAACCACACGCCCGACGCGTATATTACTCCCAAACTCTAACACGCTCTTTATTCACTACATCACCACTGCCACACCTCACCATGAGACGAAACAAAGCTCCTAGTCAAATTCGCGAGCATGGGTTGCCGTCAGGTTCGTCTAATGACCCTCTGGCAGTGTTACACAAACCCTTCAAACGTCCAGCGCCTTCGGGAACCTACAACTCCAACTGGCAGCCTTCTCGAAGACACAGAACCGCCGTCAATTACGTCGATGGAGAGCGCCACGAAGGAGACCCACATGCTACGGAGGATGACAAGCCTGTTTCTGTAGTCAGACGCGACCCGCTGGCTGTTTTGAACCAGAATTTCCGAGTTCCGTTCAAACACAGAAACGACGATTTTGTCGAGTCTTTTCCAGCTCTGGGAATGCGAAAACCGGTCGATTTCGTGCCTAGACCGTTGCACGACCCGGCGGGAGAGTTTGCAATTGTGCTCTATGACCCTACAGTTGACGGTATCAAAAACAACGTCACAGAAGAAGACATTCAGAACGCCACAGACAAGATTCTGTCGCAGTCGAAAACAGATGTCGAGACAGTGGAGGAGATGGTGTCCAAGCCAAAGCTGACGCTGGCGGAAATCCTGGGTATATCACGTGATAAAGATAAACCAAAGGAGTACCCTGATGTTCCTGTGGTCATTGACCCCAAACTGGCCAAGATTCTGCGTCCTCATCAAGTGGAAGGTGTCAAGTTTCTCTACAGAGCAACCACCGGTCTCATCAACCCGAAAGCTCATGGATGTATCATGGCCGATGAAATGGGTCTCGGAAAGACCCTCCAGTGCATTGCTTTGTTGTGGACGTTGCTGAAACAAAGCCCCCAGGGTAAAGGCATGATCTCCAAAGCTATCGTGGTCTGCCCGAGTTCTCTGGTTCGAAACTGGGCTGCGGAGTTTGTCAAGTGGCTAGGAGAAGGCTGTGTGGTTCCTTATGCTGTTGACGGGTCTCAGAAACCGGCTGAGTTGGCTGCTGGTCTTAAACAATGGGCTGAAGCTGAAGGAAGAAAGGTTACCCGACCTGTGCTTATTATTTCCTATGATACGCTCAGAAGACAGGTTCCGGCTATTGGCGATGCTGAGATTGGTTTGCTGTTGGCTGATGAGGGCCATAAGTTGAAGAATGGCGAATCCAACACTTTCAAATCGCTGAATATGCTGAATGTGCAGAGACGAGTTATTCTGTCAGGCACGCCTATTCAGAATGATCTGCTGGAGTACTTTTCTCTGCTGAATTTTGCTAATCCTGGCCTCTTAGGCTCTAAAGCGGAATTCAGAAAAAACTACGAAACCCCCATTCTCAAAGGAAGAGATGCAGATGGTAGTGATAAAGAGGTGGCTTTGGCTGAAGCTAAGCTTGCTGAAATGGGCAGTATCGTTTCTCCTCTTATTATCAGGCGAACCAACGATATTCTCAGTAAGTACTTGCCTGTCAAGTATGAGCATGTAGTTTTCTGCAACCTTGCTCCGTTCCAGAAAGCTCTCTATCACCAGTTTAGAGCATCTAAAGAAGCCAAAAAGGTGCTTAAAGGTGAAGGATCTAGCACACTGAACGCTATCAACATTCTCAAGAAGCTGTGCAATCATCCTGACTTGTTGAAGCTCACAGAAGTCATTTCAGGGTGTCGAAGTGTGTTTCCAGACGACTATGCTCCTCCTGAAGAACGGTCGTCACGTGACAGAGAGGTGTATTCTCATCTCTCAGCCAAGTTTCAGATTCTCGAGCGAATGTTGCATTCCATTCATACGGAGACCAACGACAAGATTGTCATTATTTCCAATTACACGTCGACTCTCGATTTGATTGAGAAAATGTGTCGACTGAGAGGGTATGGAAATCTCAGACTTGATGGTACTATGAACATTAACAAACGAGCAAAGTACGTCAACTCCTTCAACGACCCTGAGGCTCAGGAGTTTATCTTTTTGCTGTCTTCCAAGGCTGGAGGATGTGGTCTGAATTTGATTGGAGCCAACAGACTGATTCTGATGGACCCTGATTGGAACCCCGCTGCTGATCAACAGGCTCTAGCTCGAGTGTGGCGAGATGGACAAAAGAAGGACTGTTTTGTCTACCGGTTGATTGGCACTGGAACGATTGAGGAGAAGATCTTCCAGCGACAGTCGATGAAACAGTCGCTGTCTACTTGTGTGGTAGATGAGGTGCAGGACGTGGAACGGCATTATTCCATGACCAACTTGAGGGAGTTGTTTGAGTACGATGAGACTACTCCCTGTAACACCCACGATATGTACAAGTGCACGAGATGTAAAGATGGACGGCAGAAGCAGAGAGCTCCGGCAATGCTGTATGGAGATGCCACGACGTGGAACCATTACTACAAGGGGACCATGGGGAAGATTGAGGACTTACTGTTGAGACAGGAGGAGGCGTTTGATGATGTGAGTTTTGTGTTTCAGTATGTTTCACATTAGACGGTGTATATTAGCATAGCATTTAATTATTAGAATAGATTGATACCATTGGAGAACTGTAAAGGTGCATGAAGTGTGGAGTTTCATATGACTTTCTTAATGGCTACTTTGTTTAAGGTCATTCTTAAATGACTGGTCAGATTGTTTAAAGTGGGATCACTTCAAAATCGAACTGTGAGCAAGTATATCGTACGATACACGTTCTTACCGTTACGCCACCACAGTGTAGCGTAGAAGGATATTTGATATTGCTGCACCGAACACCATACACGAATGAGTATGCAGTAAAAAGACAAGTGCAACAGTTATATGTGCTTCATACATCTGGAATATCCTCTATTTGTGCTCATTCGCGCTTTTTTTTTTTCTCATACAATCAATTCATTACATTTAAAAATAAACCCAACTTGAAAACTGGTTGTAAGCAAAACTAGTAAAGTACACTAAAAACTAGTCAAGACGTAGTATCATAACAAAACATAGAGACATATCAAACAAGTAACGGGTAAACTGCAGAAGCCCAAAATAGACAAGCTAAAACAGAGAACCATGTGTCACAGGTCAACTAAGAATCACATACAACCACCTCACCCTGTTCCTGCCGAACCACCTCCTCNGCCGATTTCACTTTTTCTTTCCCTCAAAACCCCCCTACGCTCCCGAACCTCCACCGGTTTCTTGGTCTAGTTGGTCATGGCATCTGCTTAACACGCAGAACGTCGGCAGTTCGATCCTGCCAGAAATCACTTTTTGGCTCTCTGAAGGGGGCAGTCCTTTTGTCTTCTTTTTGGTCGGTATCTCTGTGCTTAGTAAGTGCAGGGAGACATGTTACAGAGTCGAAGCACGGATAGGGAGTGTTTTACAGGCTAAATACACGGCCATAGTGAGCTTAGTGGTATTTCCACGTTTCTAATCTTTTGATTTTATTTTTTCCAGTGCTTATGTTTCAGTGGTGTTCTTAGTTAGTCCCATTTGTTTACACCTTGTCTACTTTGTCAAACTCCCAACTACCATTTAAGGTTACACTGCATCCCAATTGACCCTCTGCAAAATTTACTTGATACATTTGCTGCACCCCCACGCACCGAACCCAACCTCAAAAAATACCAGCAAAATATCTCCAAATCTCCAGCAAAAAAGCCGACATCCAAAGATGCCATCACCCAGAATCGAACTGAGGTTTCCACGGGGTTGAATGCCACGAAGCAAGCTCCACAACGAGGTGTACTAACCACTATACTATGATGGCTGTGGAGGACGGAGGGGTGGAGGGCGTATTTGGGGTAGAAAATGGAAAAATATTCACCGAAAATCAACTATTCAACTGATACTGAAGTTCAGGTGTTTGTAGTTTCATTTTGGCGCTGTTTGAAGGTCGTTCTGATGTTGTAACTTACATTGTATTACGTAACCAGCTCAATTATCATCTGAACTAATCATATGTTTCCTCATATCGTCAATATGGCGTGATTTAGTACATCTCGCTGTACCAGGTTTCTAAGATCTACTAATCTATAGATTCCACACTGCCCTGTACCCCATAATTAGTGCACTTCTAATGTAAAAGTGGAGCCACAATAGTAATGGTCAATGAGGTGATTATTTCAATCTCCTCGCGGCTGTACCTCTCAATTCATACAGAGTTGGTTTTACAAACACGTAAAAAGGTATAAGACACTATTATACAGGCTGTGAGCTATGAAGGAGAAGTAAACACGCGCTAGCTTGTTAGAAACCTCGGATAGAAGCTCAACTATTGAACTTATTACTTCAGTACCAGGGTACCTCTGAATTACAGTTGTCATTCTGTTACAGCTTCCGAGCAGTAGCTAGAAACTTCATAACATCGGCAATTCAAATGTTTGCCACCGGATATTATTTCCCTAACTTCAGAGACGCGAGTTTTGCATGTCTATAAAGTCAAACTGCTTGTACTTGGCAATCTGGGATCTCTTGGCTAATAAGTCAAAACACGATATTTTCAAAACAACCCACTACCCCACCAAAACCCCTCCACATTTCGAACACTTGAAAACTACAATCACATGATTCCTTATATTATTCACAGCTCTTTGTTACCATTCCCTTGTCCATGTTTTGCTTGTCTACATTGAGACTACTGTACTCGTACATGCTGCCAAGAATCCAGTTAGTGCCTTTATGCAACGGAATGGATCTTCCGGTGCCAAATCTCTTTATTCGGGCACGCTAGCTCATAGATGGGTTGTATGATGATAATACGAATTTATGCCGAACTTGCAAGGGTGTGTTTGAGGTGAGGAGGGTGGAGGAGGAGTGATTTGAGGTTGTTCGTAATTGTTCGTTTGCGTCTATGTAACATTACAGATAATTACGTAAGTCTGGTTATCTGATTGATACTGCGGTTTTTTCACCTACGTTTATTACTACTAATTATTTGGTTGCTCCTCTCTTTGTTTCTAATTTCCTTTCTAGTTAAAGTCTTCTTGATAGCGCCGCTCACAAATCCCAAAAGGGAACCATTGTGCGCTTCCTGACAAAGATTTATACCCCCACACCCCCACGAATATCCAAAGGGTGATTTTTATTTAAATAAAATTAAAACGCGCGATGTGATCGGCGGTGGGGTGGTGGTGGAGGATAAGAGCAAAGGAGATACAAAGAAAATCAAAGAAAATCAAAGAAAAAAATATGCGACGCTTGTACGTGGTCAAATACTTCACTGGGCACTGTATCAAAAGAAACGTGCCAACTCAAAGTGTGCCGTACATACGGTACCCTCTTATTTACTTGAACAAAACAAATCACATGTCGATGACACGCTATTTTCTTTTGCTATGCTTCCATCTAATGATCAAACTTACCTCTCCGAGCTGTCTTTTATCAGTGGGGCTACCAATACGAAACAGTGGATCCTGCAGATCTCATCTGGCTGCTTGAGGGGGTAGTGCAGCATTTCTTGTATGTAGGATGCCATGTGCATGCGTTGTTATCTGGAAGTTTTCGTTGCAGTTTTTTTTTCTTGTTTTTTTCTTTTTTTTCTGTTTTCTTTTTTCATATCCTGCTCAGCCTCCTCTGCTGCTGCAAACGATGACCAGGTACACGAGCTTTGGTTAGGACAAGCTCAGAGTTGGATCTAAACTTAACGAGAATAATGTACGAGAACAATATACAGATAAAGGGCCACAATGGAAAGTTTATTTTAAACCCTCAGATTTGGCTGGTTTTGGGCGTGCCAAAATGGCTCAGAAATGTCCAAATAAATCTGAGAAAATTCCCATATGGCTGCCCACATTTTTTCACCAATTGTTCCAATTTGCAGTTAAATCCCCTTCTGGGTCAAGCTTTCACGCGTCATTCCAGAAATGCCCAAATGTACCCATGCTAAAACGTACATTGGAATGCAGAACAATGCAACACTAACTTTTTTTGGCAACCTTTTAGCGCACTTTGTCGCCTTGGGTATGCAGCCACGTGCCAAATTAAACGCATTGACAGCTCATTGGCAGATAAGACTGGAATCGAATATTCCACGAGCAATAAAGTTGTTCCAAAATTGCTTCGATCCGGGGTGGAAGCATCACCTGACGCATGCTGAGGGCTTTGTAAATACGTACAGGTGCGGAAAATGCCGTGGAACTTGTATTCGTTGGATTTCATTATACGTGACAAGCTCATCTTGCATTAATTACCAATAGCTCAGATTTATACCTATTCAAAAGTGGACTGATAAATTCCATTTATAATAGGTCGGGGTGTTTGTTGCAATATCCGACCACGCTTCGGCTGACTACTGTTGTCAAGTTGAGGAAGGTGGCATTAGTAATTTATTTATAAAAAAAAAAATCTTTCATAATTAAATTAATAATAAAATAAAATTTAATTAGTAAGAATTTCGAGAGAGTATGGCAAGTACCAATACGAGGATTTACACTCACTACACAACCCCTCCTATCCCCATTAGGTAATTCGGACACACTTGTCACTCATAGTCTCGTTCGTATGTCTCAGCTCTGCTTGCTCGGACGATTTTGTCCTTGTTTTCATTTGCATTTAATGCACTCTCGACGCGGGCATGCTGCCAAGAGTCTTAGTGTGGTTCTTAGCGCGGGCTAAATTGCTTAGATGAGGCAGGCCCTGGGATGGGGTTAATATTATTTAATTCCGAAAAATAGGGAAAATGGAAAGAAATAATAGCCCACGGAGATTCATCGGAGAATGTCAAATGTTTCATCTCCCCCGCACGTCACGTGACTGCTAAATTCCTCACTTCAGAGTGGGCCAATGGTCCCATAAAGGCATATAGACGATCAGTCTCACTCTTAATTAATCCCCAACTAATCCCAAGTAGAGTTCAATATCAGTCCATTGATTAGTTAATCAAGTCCGTATAACGGAGCTCACCATGCATATATGAAGTCCGCAAAAATAAGTAGATTTTCTGCGCTTAGAAAAAAGGGGAAAATCAATCTCAGAAACAGGCGGCATGGCGCACCTCGTATCGATGTACTCGTGTGCCCCTTACCTACGAGCGAGCCTCTCGTCTATGTTCGAGGTGAGACACTGTCGGATATAGGTGGGATGAAACTTTGAGGTTGGACTGGGACGAGTGTGGAAGTGCGAATAAAATAGGTGGAGATAAGCGGCTTTGGGTAAATATACAACTCGATTAGGGGTACAAAATGGCGTCAACCCGAGCTCGATAGCTCCACTCCAGCTTCCATACCCCATGTTGTGCCAAGCTAGCTCGTGCGTTTGGGGCCACTGCTTAACTTTGAGCCTGCTCCAACAAAGCGAGAGTTTCTCGGGTTTATCAACAAGAAGCAAGTCCAGTCTCACGCGTGGCTCTAGAGTTGCACCGCGTTTTCGGTCTTGGTAGTGCGTCTGTTGGTCGCTGGTTTGTGATTTATTCTGTCGGATTTACCAGCATATTGAGCACTTGTCATTGTATTACGTGAAGTCTTGTTTGGTTTTGTTGGACGATGTTTTGTTAAGATAGGCACTCATATACCCTTCGTAATACCCATAAATGACCGCTATACTCATCTATAAATGAAATCAAGATACACCCCGCTTTACGGAAGCCCGAAAAGGTAGTGTTGCACGTAGGCAAGACAGTTGACTAAGACAGTCTAAGACTAAGACACGATATCCAATACAGTCTGTGCCTGAAAAAAATACAAAAAATTAAAAAAGACAAGCAAACGTCCGGCGCTCGTCCGGTGCATCTCCCCAACCTCCATAGTAATTTTACTCGCCGTCTGACTCAGACTCCCCCACCCGATTGAATTCGGCAGGTGAGACACAACAAAGTGTGTACGGTGTAAAAAACTGGGGTACAACTCTAAGCCGAGTACGGTCGACCGCACACAAGTGATCATGAGATGACAAGGTGTGAAACAAGTGCAACTCAGACGCACACAAGGATACGCGGGGCTGCTAGCTACGAGGCTACAGCAACCTCCGTTGAACGCTGAGCTTGGGCGTTGGAGGTTGGTCACAGGTCGGCTTTAGACGGCGATGCAAGATTAATCGGAACAGGTTTTGGGCTAATTAGGTGAAAAAAAGGAGGGAAAAATCATAAAAATATTACACCGATCTCAAGCAGGAGTAGCAACAGTAGGAGCACGTGGGAAAACTGGTTTGGGGTGAAAGGTCCGTGGAGTGTTGACTTGTCTTGACTTGTCTTGACTTGTCTTGACTTGTACTAGTGCCTTCATCTCGTGATCTTGCCCATGTCTTGGACATGTGCTGAATTAACAACCTCTTAAAGTGATCATCAAGACATCTCAGTTGGTCAGCCCTATAAGAGCCGTACAGGGCTGTGCCTCCGTAGAGATACGATACAAGACAGTAAGAGGAGATGTGAGTGAGGCGGTCCTGGGCGGTAGTGAAGTACTGTACGCGATGTATTTTTAGCCGGCACGGAAGTTATCCAACCTCCTACCCGTTGGTTAAAGTTGTACAGTCTGAAGAAAAACACAATAACGAGGCTGATCACTTGATCTACTGATGAGTGATCATGATGATGAGTGGATCAAGAGCAACAGGTAACAAATATGTACAAGACCCAGATGTTCACTTTGGTCAAGTGTATAACACGATAGCTCCACAGCACTATTGTGATTACTCATCCGTATGTACTTGTATGTACAGTTGCAAACAGAACATTACAGTACAACATATCGGCCCCGAGTACATGCTCGTACACACTAAACCATGAGTCCGATACGGCTGCAACCTTCAAAAACGTAATATTCCAAGAGTGGCTTTTTTGACCTCCAACTTGAACACATGATATCAACAGTCCAATTAGCCTTCCCAAGGTGTGTATAGAAGCAGTTGGGTATCACCAAACGAGCTGAAAAACATACACCATACTAAACAAGCATCCACGAACACCATACCGCCTTCCATTTCTTTGTACCTTGCTTCAAACACCTACAAAACCGTTACCCATTTTCCACCCACCTATACACCAAACGTTAATCCCACCTTACACACCAAACCTTGACTCCAACAAGCTCTCATGCTATCGTACACTCCTGTGACCTTCTCAAAATCAAAATCAATTATGCTACATTAAATATTTTTTCTCAGGGTGACTGAGCCAGTCGTCCTTCGTCTCCAGCTTATTTCTTATAGCTCTCGGAGATGGCGTTCATAGCCGAGAGAATGGCGTGGATAGAAGCCTGGGACACATCCTCATCGATACCAACACCCCATCGCTTGGAAGTCTTTCCATCCTCCTCGTAAGCCAGCTCAATGTAAGTGGCGGCCTTGGTCTTGGAACCCTTACCAATGGAGTGCTCGTGGTAGTTGAGAACCTCGAGGTTGTAGCCAAACGCGTTCTTGATGGCGTCCAGGAAGGACGAAATGGGACCGTTACCGGTACCCTTGAGCTCGACTCGCTTGCCCTCCACGGTGACGGCTCCAGTCAGCTCTCGCTCCTCCTTGGACTTGTTGGTCACCTCAAAGTCGTCCAGCTGGTACTTGCCCTGCTGCTCCTCCTGCACGCCGTACTCTCGCTCAAACAGGTCCACCAACTGGGCGGCAGACAGCTCCTGGCCAACCACCTCGGCCTCCTTCTGCACAACCTTGGAGAAGGCCACCTGCAGGCCTCGAGGCAGATCCAGCTCCAGAGATCGCAGAATGATCCAGGCGGCTCCTCCCTTTCCGGACTGCGAGTTGACTCGAATGACGGCCTCGTAGGTTCGGCCAATGTCCTTGGGGTCCAGAGGCAGGTAAGGAATCTGCCACTGTCGCTTGCCCTCGGCCACCTCGTCCTTGACGTCCTCGATTCGAGCAAAGCCCTTCTTGATGGCGTCCTGGTGAGAGCCGGAGAAGGCACACACCACGAGCTGGCCTCCGTAGGGAGCTCGGGGATGCACGGGGATCTTGTTGCATCGCTCCACAATGTCGATGATGGAGGTGATGTCGGAAAAGTCAATCTTGGGGTGCACGCCCTGGGTGTACAGGTTGAGACCGAGAGTGACGAGATCGACGTTTCCGGTTCGCTCTCCGTTTCCGAAAAGACAGCCCTCGACTCGGTCGGCTCCAGCCATCTGGCCCAGCTCGGCAGCAGCCACGGCACAGCCTCGGTCGTTATGGGGGTGCAGAGAAATGCAAATCTTTTCTCGCTCGGAAATTCGCGTGGCAAAGTACTCGATCTGGTCGGCGTAGATGTTGGGGGTGGCCATCTCCACGGTGGCGGGCAGGTTGAAAATGATGGGGTTCTCCTCGGTGGGGCCCCAGGCAGCCTTGACGGCCTCACACACCTCGATGGCGTAGTCCACGTCGGTGTCGGAGAAGGTCTCGGGCGAGAACTCAAAGCCCCAGGTGGTCTTTTTGCACTCGGGGTCGTCCGAGTCCTTGGTCAGGGCTCGCACGTGCTTAGCACAGGCCACGGCCTTGGCCAGAGCCTCTTCTCGAGAGTGGTTGAAGACAATGTCTCGGAAACACTTGGAGGTGGCGAGGTAGATGTGGATGATGGCCTTGTTGGCGCCCTTGACGGACTCGACCGTTCGCGTGATGAGGTCCTCTCTGCAGGGAGCAAGGACCTGGATCCACACGTCTTCAGGGGCAGTGTCGCAGGCGAAACGGGTGAAGTCAAAGTCCACCTGAGACGCAGAGGGGAAGGCCACCTCAATCTCCTTGTAACCAATGTCGACAATCTTCTGGAAGTACTCCTTCTTCTCGGCCATGGTCATGGGATCAGGCAAGGACTGGTTGCCGTCTCGGAGATCGGTCGACAGCCATCGAGGAGGCTTCTGCAGGGTCTTGGACGGCCACTGCCGGTTGGGCAGGTTGATCTGGGGGAACGGCTTGTATTTCGTGGAAGGGTCGGCCAAGTAGGTCATGTTTAGTCGGTGTGTGTGTGTAAGGTGGAAGGCTTGAGGGCTTGTATATATAGGAAAAATCAGTCACTCCAAACTCTATTTCCCCGGTACATCAGCAAGGCGCACGAGCAGACCATATGTGCAGCTGCGGTATCGCTGTAGCGTCCGGGCTGGGCTATATATATCGCACATGTGGTTCTGTGTCGTTTTCAGCGCTCGCAAAGGGCTTTTGTGCGTTTTCCGTCTCAAGCTCGGACGGTGAAAAAAATAAACCTTCGGGCTCTTCGGGGACTTGTTCGGTCAGATGTCTTCCAAGCTTTTCCATTTAGGCCACGAGCTTATTTGCGGGGCGTTTTTGGACAGGGGCAAATACTGAGTCGATGGGAATTATATTAGTACTACACGATAGAGGGAAAACAGGGGAGTCTGGAAATCCACTTTATTTTTCTCTAGCCCCATTATTAAGCCCGTTACGACACTTTCTAGACTCCACCTCGGCCCAAAACTGGGGTAAAAACAGCCGCACAAATTGCAAAATTGAGAAATGGCAGAAACGGGCTAATTTGCGGAGAAGAAAAGAAACCACGGGGTTTGCTCGGGCGAATTACAATACACTCAAGTGTCCTCCAACCACCCCCGGTCTACTCTTCACACGGCCGGTTTTCACCGACATCGCAGCGATTTAGCACTGTGCCTGCAGTTGCTGCAGCTCAATAGCCGTCTGTTAGGGGTGATGTTCACCAGCGGTTATCGATACCCGCCGGATAAACATTGTAATCATCTACAACCCTGCGTTTTCCTGGGTACGATAATGGCTCTCTTTGAGTGTTTATTGAGTCACACAATTAGTCATAGCCCCCGACATATGCCCGTGCATGCGCTTACTAAGCTAGTTATAGAGCAACACGGTGGCAAACGGCATTTGTCAACAGACCTGTGTGCAAATAGCAATTGCCACAGCCATGGTACGATATAGGCAACCAGTCTGGACTGTCCATCGTCTGATTCACTGAGTCACAAACCTTAAATTCTAACGTCCGGAGCAAGTTAAAAAAGCTTAATTTGAAACACGTGATGCGGAATTTGGAGGTTATTGGATTGGAGTTAACGGAGGGGTTACGAGGAATGAATTTTGAAGATTGTGACTTTGGTGTGTTTATCGAGGGAGTGGTGGTAATATGAACTGAGTTTTATTCAATTCTGATTAGTTTTCAGCGAGTAGGAGGGTGCTATGTGAATTGTTAAGCTTTAGTTGAGTATCTTAAGTAAAAACTCAACTTTCGCTATAGTTGGCTAAATTGTGAGATTTTTGGAGTGAATCATATACCAACCGATATGATTCTATAAAACAAATAAAATTCCAATTTTGGTACAAAATAAACCCGCTAGAACAACCTGAAACCACCGAAAGGGCCAAAACCTTAAACACAATAAGGTACAAGATACATCAGCATATCTGAGATATTGTCTGATCTGAATAAAACGATTGTAAGTGGATTAAAGTGGCAAAATGCAAGTGATTCGTGACAAGTCGTCTTTGATCGTGTAGAAATCGTTTATACGAACCCTCAATCCATGGTGTGTGTGTTGCAACGGCTGGTAGCGCGGAACGTTAACCAGCCTATTATCCGCCACGTTGCATTCTAGCTTGTAGAATGGGGCATTTAGAACCACCTAGACGGTATTAATGTGGCGATATTAATTGATAATCGTACTCCTGAGGCTCTAAGGAGCAGTCGCCATATTTCAAAATCCACTTTAGACCCCTTTCCACGCCTCTACTTATTCTCTCCAAGTGCGAATCGAACGCGCCAGCCTCCCAAAACCTTAATCACGACACGTCAAAGTTATCTCGTTATCCATTACTGTACGTACCATCACAACCACTACACACAAACACACAATGGACGAACCAAGCTCCTCGCCACTGGATATGGTCACGGTGCGCTTCCGACGCGCCCTGCAGATGTACCAGCACTACGTCGACAAGTCGGTGCCTCACAAAATGAACCGGTGGGTGGCGTTTGGTGTTTTGCTGGTGCTTTTCATGCTGCGAATCATCCTGGCCCAGGGCTGGTACGTGGTCTGCTACACGCTGGGCATCTACCTGCTCAATTTGTTCCTGGCCTTTTTGCAGCCCAAGTTTGACCCTTCTCTGAAGAGTGATTTGGAAATGGAGGATGCGGAGGAGGGAACTCTGCCTACTGAGGAGCCCGAGGCTTCCACGTCTGAGGAGTTCAAGCCCTTCATCCGACGGCTGCCCGAGTTCAAGTTCTGGCACTCTGCGACTCGAGCCACTGTCATTTCGCTGGTCTGCTCGTTTCTGCCGGCGTTTGACATTCCCGTCTTCTGGCCCATTCTGCTCATCTACTTTTTCATTCTCTTCTCGCTGACCATGAAGAAGCAGATCCAGCACATGATCAAGTACAGATACCTGCCGTTCGACATTGGCAAGAAGACGTACAAATAGGGAGGGTGAAATGACGACGGTCTGACAAGACTGTTAATGAAAAGGATAGTACAAATATAAGGAAAGGATGGATCATTGAACGAAAGGGTGGTTAGAAACTGTGTAGGTGTAGGTGTACAAGTATTTGTATACATTTTAGCTCATTTTCCACACGCGTCCCATTCATGGTAATCTAATTGATTGAAATATGGTGTTGGGACTTTTCACCGTTACCCGGTCAATAGAGATAGTTGAAGATTTACTTGACACACTGAAGGGCGAACCTCGGCTCAAATGCCAGCTATACGCGAAAATGCCACCCACTACTGCACTCTCCGTACCGAGAGCTTCACAATGGTGCTACTTTTACTGCACTAGCGGACAAGGTGCGTTTTTCCCACCTAGGTCCAAGCACCATGTGGCTAACCATGTGGCTACTGAAGCGGCTTACTATAGGCGCGAATTTAGTGACTAATGAAAAGAAAATATAATACGAGGTGCAAGAGAGTGTAGAGAGTATGAGAGCAAAAAGATAGACGGCTATTAGCTTATCACAAGTGTCTAAGTTAACCGTAGTAGTAAAAGCTCAGTAAGATTAATATTCTGTGTATTTTCTTTTGTAGCAGGCTATCTAACATGACGTAACCCACTCAGGTTCAAATGCAAGGCACTAGACTGCTTTGTCAGCTGTGGTAGCTTACTCTCCACTATTTTATAAGTCCGCCAAGGCACTATCTACGTGCTAAACAGCGCTAGTTGGCACTACTGCACATGTAGCACGACTCTATATAGCTCCGGGATTAGTGGTCGTGTGACACCCTGCAGTGTACGATACCAGCTACGGGGTTTTCACATTTTCATATCATGATTGCTATCCAAAGTTAGAGAGGTCCCTTTGACATCACTGTGCCTTACAACTGCTTTCTCTCCACGTTAGGTTGCGGAAGAAAGACAGAGAGAGTCACAGAGAGTCACCGAAGACGGGCTAAAATCAGGCCAAAAAGACGGGGGAGCCCAGCTAGGAAATCCATAGTGCTTTTTGCCCAAAATATCTCCGAGAAATTGCCAAAAACCAAAATTCCTGATTAGCAAGCTTGCCATGTACTCCAAGCATCATGGCATTAAAGTGACAGCTCCGGTTTTTTTTTCGGCGCTTTTTTCGGGCTATTTCCATGTCCCCCACACACTCTAGCCGTACAAACTCCGACCCCGGATTATGTATGGGGTGAGACGAGTGAGACATTGCTCAGACAGAATGCACGGAAAACGGCGTTACGAAAAAACGGGTTTCCGGCATGTCCGAGAAATGAGAAAAAAATAAAACCGGACCAAAGCTGCCAATTGCTCCAGTATATCAATTGCCGTCCTTCAGAGCCCTGCTTTTTTGTTAGGACCCTTTGGGAGCACGTTATTTAGACCTTCTTCTCTCTCTCTAACTAACCTCCGTTTGCTCAATAGTACACACTGGCTATCATTTTTTTGGCGTTAAACTTCTGAAGCAGTCGGTGGACGTTGCTTTTGCCAGGGATAGTCTCTGCGCGTCACGTGAATTCATAATTCGATCTTCTATGAACACCCCTGAATGCTCTGATCGAAAGGCCCGAATTGACTTAACCACACATGGCAGCTGGGATAAAGCAGTCCGTGACTCTGGAGCAAAGCAAGTGAGTTGATTGCGTCATGTGGCGAGAAGGAACATTCAGTTATCTATGAAGTCATGCTGGTACGGTATATACCGGTACGAGTACTCGGACTGTACGATACTGTAGGCTATCACACCTTCTGATAACTTGTGTAACCTGTATACTGGTACACCAATAGGGTGAATTCGTCAACCACCAAACACGTTGACCAATCACAGACCGCTTCTCATTCTCCTGTTGCTCTTGGCACTATTATCAATCCATCTGGACCTATACCTTCGCTGCGTGTGAGCTGCAGAAGTCTCTTCTTCTACAGTACAACCAGGCACCGCAGAGGTTCAGTTTCCGCAGGTGGAAGGAAGCTAGCTGCTGCTCTGAAACCACCTCTTTCTTGCGACGATGCACGTGACGAGCAGTGTCGTATTTTCAAACACGCTGATACGAATACACCGCCGTGCCAGATTATTATAGGAGCTATCATTCAGGCACAAGTTTGTTTCCCGATGGCGGCCGTATACACACGTCATTGTTTCTTTTTACATTCTCTAGCATGGATTATCCCTCAGTTTGACTCTTTTTGACAAAATTTAAAAAACTGTGTTTTTTTTGCATTTTCTTGTTATTTGCGCATTACCTTTGCCCTCAAATTTTTGAGGTTCGCTTGCAGAAATGACAAGGTTTCATTAAACCCCCCAACTGGGTAGTTGGTGAAACCATGCCACGGAATCCCACGGAAATGAAAAAAACTTACAGAAATAGACAATGCGGAAAAGGTCGACAAGTTCGCAGAAAAAACAAATCCACAGGGCTCAGATCTTCACATGTTCATGTAGTTGTATTCTCAATGTCATTTTCTGAATCTGAAATTTCGCCCCTGACAGAATCTCACATTCTCACATAATAACGGCGGACACTAACGGTGCATTAGTGTGTGCAATGTTACAGTGGTCTATCTGATACACACCGCGGTAGACCTTGACAAGGAACCGAAATCGGTATCTAGCCCTAGCTACCTGTGGAAAGGGCCGCTTTGGAAAATAAGGTCGATACGCAACAAGCAGAGGTGACTGCCTTTCATCTAGGGATCCAATTAGGTATGATCCGTCAAGGTTCACGCCTGCCGTATTGTTGTCCACCGATAAGTTTATTTGGGCCAGGGGGAAATTCAGGAAAATTCGAATTTATTTGTGAAAAATGTGAAATTTGCGTTGTTGGATGGAAAGGAGTCAGTTGTAGCTACCATAAAATCCACAAAATTATTCCTCCATTCCAACACCATTTTATTTTGTCCTCAACACACCGTCATCCAGCCCAAACTCTACCAGGTGCGGCTTTTTCGCCCATCCAAAAACACCCCAGTTATGGTTTGGCAGTCGACTACTTAGTCTCTTATTCTCATCGACAACTAATATAAGCGAGGTGGGCTGTGGCATTCCCAACGTGACAAAGAGACGGGAAATCGAGAGATCGAACATATACAAACCACGACAGGTACTAGCGCCGTATCTTCAACACGCTAGAACCCGTGACACGTGCATTAGTGTCCACTAGTCCTGGGCCTTTGCCTAGTCACCCCATACCCCTCCACACATGACTCCACGTATAAAGGTGTGAATCGAATCGACGAGACAACTTTGTAGCCGAAGCCCTATGAAACCTTGCGGTTCGCGGCTGTGAGACCTGAAAACTTTGAGGAGCGTGATGTCGTTCACGGGAGGTTGGGACCTTACGATTAGTGTGCAGATACGACAATTGTCTGGCTGTATAAATGTGCTTTTGGCAGTGTCCGCAGTACCAGGTTTACGTGGTTTACCATGTGTTATCTTTGTATGTGTTCGTAATGGCAATAGTGCACTAGTGAAAGCTTGTGTTATTAATATTACGCCAAGGTGTTCGGCACACGCTATGCTATCAATGCACAGGTATAACAAACAAGCGCGTTAGAGTGTGGCCGCTATCCAATATTAAACACAGAAACACACAATGAACCCTGGAACACGTTGTCTGTACTCTCATAGCTCTTTTCTTTTCTCGATTTCACGCCTCTCCCAACCCCCACTCCACCCCACCCAATATCTCGGAAGTCAAATGCACAACACAGTCTTGGCGCATAAAACACGTCGCTACACAAGGGGCGGTATTGGGCCGAAAAAGCTTTTTTTCCCCTTGACATGTACGCCATATGTAAGGGTAGATCGCTAAGAGTGAGATGTGAGATGAGGTGGTGAGATGGATGCTCGATGAGATATTAAATGTAGTGGTGTGTTTGGCGGGGCTGTGTTGATGTGCTTATAGAGACTTTGCGAGCTTGACTGTAACTGTCTCGGTACAGTGTGAGAGATCTACTACGGGTTAGACTAATTAATTATTAATTAATTTGAAAAAAATCGGTTAGATCTGGTATAGATATACGAGAGAGAGGACAACGTGTGGGTGTACTGTACCATGATTTTCAGCTTCCTACAGTTTTCGTGGTTCTTCTACAGTATGGTTCTACTGTGCTACAATACTCTTGTGTATGTTTAATGTGTTTCTCTATAAATAAATTAATGCGGAGGTTTATGCGACAATGATGGGAGATGCTTCCATGTCCACTGGGTAATCGGAGACGTACTGCTCCGACTTTTGTGGCACTAGGCTCTCGACCTCAGTGTGATGCTCAATGTCCTCCTCCTCGTCGCTGGATGACGAGTAGTAGAGCTGGGGAGCCTGCAGATCGTCGACAGATGTGTTGTTGGTGTTGTAGAAGCATGAAGATTCGACCTCCTCGTCGTCCTCCTCGTCTTCGTCGTCGTCAACCTCCTCAATGCTCTCGTATGCCTGGTAAGTGTAGTTGGGGGTCGAGACCTGCTCGTACTCCGTGTCGGATTCGTCTTCCTCCATAATGTGCGATGGTGTGTTGTTGATGGCCTGGGTGACCTCGTCAGAAGACACCACATTGTGCTGCACCTTGCCCTTGGCTCGTCGCTCGGCCAGCTCGTCCATGAGCAGGTCCACGAGGTTGGCGTGCGAAACCAGCTGTCGCAGGTGAAGATCGGGTCGGGAAGCCTCCTTTGTCAGCTTATGGCGGGCCTTGGAGGCGAGGAAGTAGGTCTCAGCCATGGAGGCGGATGCGATGGAGGAGTTCATGTTGTGAGAGGGTGAGAGAGGGTGTTGATGATGTTGGATCTGAGGGGGCACGCTACGATATATATGTGGGTAAATCCGAGAGGGCTAAAAACTTATTTCGGTGCAGGTTTAAAAAACACAAAACCATCAACTCCAAGGTTTGAGCAAAAGTTAGCGTGTGCGAAAAAGCCAAAGTCGTTTGCGCCGTAAACCTTGTCACAAGTCGCAAATCGCAAAATGAAAAATGGCTCGTTCTCCAACAGGCTTCTGGCCACTTTTCGTTTTTTTCCCTTCCCCCCCCCCGATCAGGTGGAGATAGATAGTATAGGGTACGATATTCAGAGACAGTGGTTCCACCGGAGCGGGAAAAAAAAGACATCCCATATTTTTGTCTATCCCCTCAGTTGATGCAACCACCGGCGGTATCTCAGATCCACCAATGATCCCTGTCCTCGCTATCGCACAGGTCTGCAGTGCAGGAGAAAAAATTGTGCATGTCCGGGAATTAATTAAATTGAAAAAAATGAAAATTAAAAACGCACATGAAGGGGAAAATGAAAAATAAAAATGTGAACAAGAATACAAATATTTCACCTGAAAATGAAAAAAAATAAAAAAAATTCATTGGAAAATAAAAAAAATTCACTGGAAAATAAAAAAAATAAAAACATTCCACCTTAAAAATGGGGGTACAGCACCACCCAATACGGACCCGAATACCATTAACGTTGTGGGCTTCCGTTAGTGGATGTGGTTGGTATGTGCCGGAACGCGATATACGGCGTCAACATGGGTCACAGAACTTCCGTACAAGCCGTACGGAAGCTGTAGCCGTTCAGGGCGCTGATTCAGACGCTCGTTCAGGCGGTCTGATCTCGATCCATTTTGGCAGCTCTCGTGTTCCTATCCAGGCGGATGTGTGGAGCGACGTGCGGCTTTTAAGTTGAACCGTGTGGGTCTGTCCTGGACGCTACAGGCGTTCTACGGAGAAACGGACAACGAGGTTTTGCTCAGGAGATTTCCGCGGTTCTAACGATATAGAACAAGTCCCTCCTCGACCAACTACTCCCCGTCCAAACTCCCCAATTCTCTTCCGTAGACTTACGAAATTTTATTTCCCGCCGCACCGCAATACGCCTTCCGAAGTTGATGAGCCGCAGGGCGGATTGTAATGGCAAGCCGCTAACCGCTAACCGAAACTTTTGTGGTCCCACAAGACAAGACAGCACGTGGCTCGTATATCTTTATTACTCAGGCGTCGATTGCGGCTGCTGTTTCGTCAAATGTCAGCTGCTTTGTCTGTTGCAGACTCTCGGCTGCACCCCCACTGATTGATGGTGCTCGCCTTGTGTATGGTGAATTGGGAGGTGATAAGAGTGCGTTTTCTGGCTGCCTTCTTCTGCACAGAATGCGTGTGGGCTGCAGCACGAAAACACAACAAACAAAGAAATGAGGGGTATAGCATAATGTGGGGCTGTGGCTACGTACAGGAGTGCTTCTAGCAGCATATTGTGGTACTTGCATACTCAGTACCAGTCCAGACTGTCCTGTTTTGATGGCATATTTCAACAACGGTTTTCATGTGCCAAGCCGCCAAACGTTATTCGAAAATTTCGATTTCGTGCAGCAAAAGCAATAAGGTTCGTTCCGAGCCCTAGTGGTATTAGTAATTGAGAGGCAGTTTGTAACCGAACATTAAACGCTGTGTTGGCTGGTTCTTACGGTGTCAAGTTTTCTTTTTTTTTTTCTTTGTCTGTATGCGTGCTTGTCATGTACCCCCACACCCCCACTTAAGTAAACTAGACAGGTCAGATGCAACTGAATTACTTAATGTAGTAACCGTCATATGGGGTCAACTACAGCCACTATTAAACACAAACAGATAGTAGCGTACGCAAAGCAGTAGAGACGCAAACATTCTGGTACTCGCCAAAAATACCTTTAGACACACTTCAGACTTCATAGGGCGGATACTCCTATTTGCCTGTTTGAAGCCCTAGTTTCTGTCCGTATCATTCGGTAAACAAGGGGAGAGCCGGTTTCCGAGCGAGAAATACGTACATGCCTGTATTCAGGCTCGCTACCTTGTTGAGCGTGGACCCTAAGTCACGATCGAAGCAAAATGGAAGCAAAATCGGAGCAATAGAGTGTTCCGCTAGCCCTAACTTGTATTAAACCCTAGCATCAGATATTGAACCTACCCGGCTCCTTTGCTATAGCCCTAGTTGATAGCAAATAGAATATGATGAGCATCATACGTTGTTAGATTGCTCTGGTTCTTGTCACTCAGATAGCTCAGCTCAAAGCTGTTTGATTCTGCTACAACTACCGCCCTTCCTTCAATAGCCGCACTCTACACGATCCAGTGCATATGCACAACACTCTAAGATAACCAGAAACCACACTGGGAACTCCTGTGCATCAAACCTACTCGTAGCCAAGAATGTAAGGGTCTTGACCTACCTGGAGTATGAACGTCAGATACAAGATCGAGACTAGTGCGAGGATGTTGCTATTGCAGTCTAACGACAACCTTACCCAACCCTAGTTAATAGAACTGAGCTATGATCCTGTATTCTCATTGTACGGCTTCGTGCTACATGCATTGGTTTCTACCAGGTACCGGTAGTGTCATTTCCAATTCCCTCATACATGTGTTGAGTAGGTACACCCCCCTCCCCACAACCATGTACTCCTCACCCACCTCGCTAAAAGTACGATGGAGAAAACTTTCAGACAAAAAAAGGCAGCCGGAACACCAACCTAAGATACCTTCTACGGCTAGTTTCGATGCCACCATGGAACCTTGAGTTAGGGTTCGTCAGGCTGTGTAGATTCAAGCGTATAGACGTAGCCGAACTGCGAAAATGAAATCGGATCGCGGAATCCGATGCAGTGCAGCTCTCCGTATCCAGCCATCAACAGGGGCAAGCTCTACGATCAATATTGGACCGTGTGGAGCGATTTCCAGTTTTCCAATATTACACGTCCCAACCCGGCCTAAAACCAGCTCAAAGTGGCTCCTATTTTTTTTTAAACGCACCTCTACAGGTCCTTGAGGCATAATTCACGCTGCCGCTAGCCCACCAGCCTCTCCACCCCATTATTGGTGTACTCAGTTTCATCTCTTTAGCTTTCATATTTCTTTCATAATGACGTCTGCTGCATGGCACACGCATCAAAAAAGCAAACCAACCTAAGCGATCGATCAGAAAGGGGTGAGTGAAAAAGAGACAATAAAAAGAGAGTCACAAACGTGTTCCGAACCCTAGTCAACGTGTTATTTTGGAGTATTTCAGAGCTTTCACACCTCTTTGTTGAGGTACAAGTTGTTTTTCCTGTTTACTTTTTTCACACCCATTGTTTCTTTTCATGTTACAACAAACGCACATCCTTCAATGAAACGCTAACAGCTGTAGATCGGATACCGTACAAGTATTGGATCAGGTCACGTGACATAGACGAAAGCAGTGGCTTAATAATTACATTGAATGTCAAGTACAGCACTTGGACCACTCTATTTTACACGACAAATATAACACTGAGGAATGAAGATACACAGAACACGAACACACCATCCGAACCGCCTCACTCGATATACCCAGTGCCCCGATTTTCAGCTTTGTAGCAGCTCTTTTCGTGAATTCTATAATTCCGCCTGCTAGGCTAATGTTACCTCACAGAACTTTGTGATTAAGGAACTGGTTTACATGACTAATTACAGTAAAACAAAGGCTCCTGACAAATACCTCACACCTGACCTTGTTCTCAAGAATGTCTTACGGCACACGGACACCTCGACACGGACCATTAGACCCATTAGATTTAGACCCAACGTTAAGCACCGTCCTCGGCCCTATACACTATACGGCAGCCCCACTGAGCGTATACGCAATAAGGGTTACGGCGCGACATTTAGGCTTACGGCGAGACGTATACAGACTTAGGCATGGCGTACAGAGCGATGGATTAGACGTTTGCAAGGGGTGGAACGCATACGGAAGAGTGGAGAACGGGCCTTATTACGTGCTAATGGGGGAAATTAGGGTCGCTTTAGAGTGCGATGCGCTGTGGGAAAGGGTATTCGGAATCTTTCCACGGAGCCCTAAGTGCTAAAACACAACAGACTTGGTCTTTTTGAGAAGAGGAGTTGGAAGAGGTGGGGTTTCGTTACCAGGTACAGCACTCGTACTGTAGATGAGTTGTTTGGGGTCATATTGTACCGGTTTACGAGATTGTCAGATGAGAACAGAAAAAGAAATGGGCATCGAGATTGGAAATTAAACTGCGTACATACTGTACAGGGATATCGGACTTTTGCAAGATTAACAATTTTTACTTCTCGTTTGGTTCAAAACGGCACTCTAGCCTCTATGGCTGCATTTCGAGACCCACTCATGAAACCTACAAAGATATTGCATGGCGACAAGGTGAACCCCCAATTTTTATAATTTGGCTGCCGACAAATACGTGTGCGCCGTACATGCTTATATTTAAGCGAATACTGGTACGAAAAAAACACGGCTGTGTATTTAAATTTGCTTTTTTAATTTTTTTTTGAAAATATGATTCTCAACAAATATATGAAAATCTGATACTGCATAGATAAGAACGTGAAAATGAGCCAGGAGATGCTACACACGTTTAGAAATGGATCTGGATAATTTTATTACCAATAATGCGTCTGCTAAGCCTCAATATGTCGCCATATTGGTATGGCCAAACCGTGAAAGTAAAAATAAAATAAAATAAAATAAAATAAAATAAAAAACCACGTCAGTGTTATTCATTCATTAAAACATCTGAATTGAATCACAAATAATGATTCAGATGCCCATTACAGTACTTCCACACTCCAACCATCTTCCGCCCTTAACTACAAACCCAACAAACATAGTTAGCTCATGTCAACTAAAACAGTCCAAATTAACAACGCCAATATTAATCTGAGAGCTCTGAAATTTGAAATATAGCATCATCACCTCTCTAACACACCCCACCCCAAACCTCATCCCTCCAGGACCATTTCCCCGGCCCCTAGAAAATCCCCTATTTCCAAATTAGGTTCACAATTCTGTACTACACCAAACTTTAAAAGTACACGACACCATCTCCACTTCACTCAACACCACACTCACAAATGCCCCGAGAAATCATCACCGTTCAAGCCGGTCAATGCGGCAACCAGATCGGAGCGCGCTTCTGGGAACAGCTGTGTCGAGAGCACGGCATTTCGCCAGACGGCACTTTCACGCCAAACACAGACTCGTCCACAAACGTGGTGGATCGAAAGGAGGTCTTCTTCTATCAAGCTGACGATACACGATACGTGCCACGAACGCTGCTACTGGATTTGGAACCACGTGTCATCAACTCGACTGCTCTGGAATCACCCTACGCCCGAATCTACAACCCTGAAAACGTGTACATGAGCGCAGATGGCTCTGGAGCAGGCAACATTTTTGCATGCGGATACTCAGCTGCCGCAAAGATGACAGACACGCTGCTGGACATGCTGGATCGAGAGGCAGACGGATCGGACTCTCTGGAGGGGTTCATGCTGCTGCACAGTATCGCTGGAGGTACAGGTAGTGGTATGGGGTCTTTTCTGCTGGAACAGATCCACGACCGGTACCCCAAAAAGCTGATTCAGACATACAGTGTGTTCCCGTCGTCGTCTCAGGTGTCGGATGTGGTGGTCCAACCCTACAACAGTATGCTGACCCTGAGACGACTGGCCGAGTATGCGGACTCGGTAGTGGTGCTGGATAACGGTGCTCTAGGTAACATCACTGCCGAGGCACTCAGAGTCCAGTCGCCGACGTTTGACCAGACCAATCAGCTGGTTGCAAGCGTCATGAGTGCCTCCACTAGCACTCTGCGGTACCCGGGATACATGCACAACGATCTGGCGTGCATTCTGGCGTCCCTGGTGCCGTTCCCCAGGCTGCATTTCCTCTCGACAGCCTACACGCCGTTTTCCGCGGACATTTTGGACGCCAACCCCTCCGGAGGGTCGTTTGCGGTGCGAAAAACCACGGTTCTGGACATCATGCGGCGTCTGCTGCAGCCCAAGAACCGAATGGTGTCTGGATCGGTCTCGCGACAGTCCAGATACGTGGCCCTGTTGAATATCATCCAGGGTGAGGACATTGACCCTACCGATGTCCACAAGGCGCTGTTGCGAATCCGAGAACGAAACCTGGCGCCTTTCATCCCGTCCACACCGGCGTCTCTGCAGATTTCGCTCACACGACGGTCACCATACATTCCCACGTCCAAGTCACGTGTTTCAGGCCTCTCTTTGGCGAATCACACGTCGATCACTTCGGTTTTCAAGCGAACAATGGACCAGTTTGATAAGCTGTACCGACGACATGCTTTCTTGGACCAGTACAAGAAGGAGGATATGTTTAGAGATGGACTTGGGGAGTTTGACGAGGCCAGAGAGGTGGTGAATGGAGTGGTGGAGGAGTACAAGGCGTTGGAGCCGTTGGGAGAGTAGTATAGGGGACAGATTTGAGGAGCTTGCGGCGAGAATATGTCCATTGCAGACTCTCACCGCTCCGGATATTAAAATTGTATTTAACTAATAAAATTAACCATTGAAGTGTAGAGCGTACATTTTTTTAATACAAAAACAATACATAGATATATCTTAGAACTACTTCTTCTTCACCACCATGACCTGCTTTCCTGGCACATCAATATCACCGTTGACAAACACGGTAGGACAATCCAGCTGACTCAAAGCCACAACCGTAGCTCTCTTTGCCAGTGTCTTGTCAAACTTCTTCTCAGGATCCACGTCCACTCCTAGTTTGCTCAAATATCCCCAAGTGATGTTTGCTTCGTAATACTCCTTTCCATCAAGTTTGCTTCTTCCTTCCAAGTACTCTTTTTCTCTTTCAAGTTCCTCTTCTCTCGTGTCCAGCTTGACCTTTGCTGCTGCAATCGAGCGGACGGTGTTTCCTTTTGCTTTTCTTCGCAGATTGGAGCCTGGGTACTTGAGAGAGTACTCTTGGATGATCTTTCGACGCTCAGCATTCTCTTCAATAGCCTTGGAGAGTCCAGCGTTGTTTCTGAGAGCGGTGAGTTCCTGAGAAGCAGCTTGATGTTTCCTATCAGCTTCACTGAAATTCGCTTCAGCAGCTTGTAAGCTCTGCGACAGAGCTTTTCCTTTCTCGACTAGGTCTTTCTGAGCCGCTCTATGTCTACTCAGCTCTCTTTCATCATCTACAAGACGTTCACGGAGGGTCTGACACTGTCCCTGGAGCTCAGCTAGCTTGCTGATGTAGGCCGTGAGTTTGGTACGTTTCTGAGTAGCCTCACACAGGTCTTTGCGCGCCAAATGAGAAGGTCCTAGATCTTTACAGACTCTCAACTGGCCTTCAACGAGTTGTCCAAGCAAACAGATATGTTCTTTCCACTCCTGAAGCACATGAGAAGTGTCCATTGTAGCCTCCAAGTATCGGTACTCGGTGAGATCTGGAAACTCGGCCTTTTGCTCAAATTCCGATTCGGTAGGGATACTAGTCACCTCAACCACTCTCATATCTTCACTGCAAATCAAAGTAGACCCTTTAATGTGGTCTGCGTGATGTGGCTGGTTCTGAGAGTTGAGAAACACTTGAGAAGAAGGCTGGTATCGGAGATGAGAGACTCCAATCAAATGGATACGTTTTTGAGACTCCAAATAGTCCAAGACTACCGGGTCGTCAATATCCAGAAACGACTTGATAGTGTCTGTAGGCGAAACACGCTGGTCAGGAGCTTCTCTTGGAGTCACTTTGTGCAATACCACGTCCACATCACTACCATACTCTTTGTTCTTTCGTTCAAAGTACAGTTTATCAGAGAGAGTAAAGACAATGAAGGTCTTGAGAAATTTGGACAAAAACCAAGTCACCATATGTTTTTGCCGTTTGCTAGTTTCTGGTTTCAACTTCAGGTATGAGCCTAGAGGCCCGATAAAAGTCCGTTTACTGTCCTGAGCAGCGTGTTTGAAGAATCGCATAAATGCCAGTCCATATCTCAAGTGTCTGATATCCTTCTTCAAGCTGACAAACTTTTGAAACGACTTTTCTTCGTCGCTGAGTTTGCTCATTGGAGAATCGGCCAATCGTTCAGCCGAATAGAGAGCCAGGAGCTTTTCATGACCCTTTTTCTCCTTTATAAGAGCCGTGAGAAGCGCCTGTTCTTTTTTGATTTGAGCCAGTTTGATTTTCTGGCTGTTTTCCAGCTCGAAAAGACGAATGGTCTGCAGGTCCGAGTTGAGCGAGTTGGATTTGAGCTGAAAGATTGCAGCCACTGAAATGGACTCGGTTTCAGACTCGGTATCAGTGACAAACAAGTCAGATCGTTCAGATTCATAGGCTTGAATTCGAGATAAAAGAGCAGTGTTTTTTGTAGGGGGTTCAGAAGGAGTTTCTGGAGCTTCTTCAGCTGATCTTCTCTCTCTGGGAGTCAAACAAAGCCGGATTTCGTCCACCTGCTCTTCCTGACCTTCGAAAATCGCAGTCAACTGCCCTCTCATGGCCTCAAAGTCGTTCAAATGGACCCGTTTTTTGGACAGACTGGTGGAGATGAGGTTTTCAGTGGAGCTAAGATCTTGCTCAAGTTGAATATACTTCTCTTTCTCACCATTGAGCTTCACATAACTGGCGTTTTTAGTAGCCAACAAACGAGGAGTGTCAATTTCCAAATGTTTTTTCTGCGAAATCTGGTCAGAGTACTCTTCCCAAGCTAGACCTACATAAGCCTCCAAAACAGAAAACTCTTCAACCTCCAATTTGTGATCCTTGAAGTGCTCCTCATACTCTTGAGTACGCTTCTCCAAAACAATAGCAGCTTCAGCTACAAGTCCAGACAGCTTGTAGCTATGAATGTTGCTGAGTAAGCTGTTGTACGAAGAGCACGTGACTTTGAGAATGTTTGGGTTGCTCACAACATCCTTCAATGTTCGCTTTGGTCTCCAGTGTCCTCTTACACTTTTAGAGATCTTTGGAGTGTCCGTATCTGCTTCTACTTCGACATGAAAAGTTGCAGAAGGAGCTGAAGAGGAAGAGTGGAAAGAGCGCAACACTTTGGCTGTGGATTCATCAATGTGGTTCTTTCCAGGACTGAACTGCTGACGCTTCTCTTTTCTGCCAGAGAAAGAAGAGAAAGCCGTGAACTGGCCGTACTGGAACTCCTCTCGACGTCGTTTGTTGGTAGCTGTAAAGGACATGGTGGAGAGTGAAGAGGAAACTGTCACTTTGAATGGGGAAGGAAAACCCAGACTTTTACAACTCCAAAATGTCGCAGAAGGTAAATGGGGGAAACTTTTACAAAACGAGCCAAAGTAGGCCAAAATAGGTCGTTCTTAGTACTGTTGGAATGCTACAGACTCAATTCATCTGGATTTGAACTCCTCATGTTGGTGGGATTATTATCCAGTAAGCTGGGACACATTTATTGTTGCTGCCTCCGGAAAAGTCCAGATATTGAAGTTAGTTGGGAACTAAAATGGAGACTAACTAAGACATAATATCTGGTAGCCAGAGGATCCAGGTTTTTTTTCCAGCTGAAATTCACCAGTAACCACCCTCTGTTATACTCCACATGGCACACTACAAAACCCACCCAAAAGCTCCTGTTGCATTCATTTCTTGACGTCCAATTTCTTGACGTCCAATTTGTTTCTGACTAACTAGAGATCGTCTAAAACTCTACCTGAACTAAAATAAAATATATTATGACGTGAGATCCTACAGCCACATTTCAACATACATTCAAGTATAGCCCTGAGTTCAGTACATACCCCACACAATTGCCCTAATCCTTGTATTTTCATTCATTTGAAACAACTGTACTGCTTATAGGTATCTGTTCAACTCACCTACAGTACCTCAAGTTAACCACTATGGTATCAAACTTTGGCTAAAATATCTTATCCACTACATGTCTGAAGTCTACCAGGTAGATAACCATATGCTGGAAATACGTTGTAATTCCACAGTTTCAATTCGTTTTTCATGTTCACTGTAAAAATCAAATCACAAATCACTATAATAATACGCCAGTATCACAGAACTACAAGTACTCTACAAGTACCGTAGTCTACTGGTACATGTAGTACGATAGATTAAGTTCTCGTATCTATTTCATGTTGTCTATCTGGTCGAGTACCGGTGCTGACAATGAGCTTTCACGTCTATACACATCTCCGTTATCGCCAAAAATCTCCCTCCACTTAGGATTACTTAGTTAATCAGTCTAAACATCTTTAATCCTAACAAAACCCCAACTAATCCTCCACCACCTTAACAAACCTTAACTAACCCCCCCCCCCCCCCCCCCCCCCC
>ULGX01000002.1:1881858-1932038 GCA_900519075.1 Yarrowia bubula
CCCCACACCTCTAAACCCCCCCACACCTCCCACCTTCCTCCTACACACTCAATTGACCTCCTCCCCACTCCCCCACCCCACCCACACTCCCAAACGCCGCACGTTCTATCAACCCAACATCTCCACTCAAATCTAAGTTTTCAATAACCGACATGCACACGCCCTAGCTACCCTAACCTGAATCACCCCATCGAAGCCACACGAGCGGTGAGTGAGTAGCAATACAAGAATTGGCTGTATTTCCGGGTAAATACCCTAACCCTCACCTCTACCCTAGCCCTAACCCCCTAGCCCTAACCCTCCAACCCTTGCCTGGACCCACTCTCCTGACATCCACACCACTACCCTAACCCTCCCCTAACCCTACCCTCACCTTATCTCGCCCCCACACTTAGTCCCCCACTCTTACACAACTCACTCACTCCAAAATGTCCCTCCAACAATCTCTCAAAGTCGCACTTATCCAATTCGCCGCTGGAGCTGACAAGGCCGCCAATATTGCCAAGGTAACCTCCAAGGTGGCCGAAGCCGCCTCCAACGGTGCCAAGCTCATTGTCCTACCCGAGTGTTTCAACTCTCCTTATGCTGTTTCTGCGTTCCCCAAGTACGCTGAGAAGATTCCCGGAGGCGAAACCACAGAGGCTCTGTCGTCTCTTGCCAAGAAGCACAATCTCTTTCTTGTTGGAGGCTCGTATCCCGAGTCTGATGCCGGCAAGGTGTACAACACTTCTGTGGTGTTCAACCCTACAGGAGATATTATCAGCAAGCACCGAAAGCTGCATTTGTTTGATATTGATGTGCCTGGCAAGATCACGTTCAAGGAGAGCGAGACGCTGACCGGCGGCGACAAGATCACCCTGTTTGACGTGCCTGGATATGGTAAAGTGGGTCTGGGCATTTGTTACGACATTCGGTTTCCTGAAGTTGCTGCCACCGCTGCTCGAAAGGGCGCTTTTGCCATGATTTACCCTGGAGCGTTTAATACGACTACGGGCCCTCTGCACTGGCATCTGCTTGCTCGAGCGAGAGCCGTTGACAACCAGTTGTATGTCATTGCTTGTTCTCCTGCTCAGGATCTCAACTCGGGTTACCATGCCTTTGGCCACTCTCTGGTGTCGGATCCTCTGGGTAAGATTATTGCCGAGGCGGATGTCGATGAGACTGTGGTTTATGCTGAACTTGAGCCTGAAGAGCTGGCTGCTGCGAGACAGAATATTCCGGTTGGGACTCAGCGGCGGTTTGATACGTATGATGATGTGAGTAAGACGGCAAAGGTGGCGGCCGTTTAAAAGTGAGCGCAAAAAGTGAGCTCACTTTTTACGCGAACTTTTTATACGCGAACTTTTTGAACGCGAACTTTTTTAAACGTGACCGCAGATGTGTAGACAAAAGTACACACGTTTGCTCGAGTCTTGCTGAACACGTTCGTGCTGAAAACTGTCATGACCAAGAGTATATACGAATTGAATGATACATGTGGTATAGTTGTAGTGAACAAGTGTTACAAGTACACAAGATACAAACATCCTCTGAGAGTCACGTTTCAGCGATGTTTGTACAATTGTACAATTTCATCATTGAGGAGAGCCGAGAGCTGTTTAACAGCCAACAGTCGATTTCGGTGTATTCACTAAGCACTATGTAACATGCCCACAATCTCGTATATCAGCAACCTTAACCGCGATTATGTATGCGTCGTATTTTTTCCGTCTCACCAACAGAGACGTTAGTGTCACCGGTTGAACTGGAAGAAATGAGTGGTAGTATGTACAGAAGTGAGCCCCTAGTGTTTTCTGATTTATTCTGATTTTCCTGGATTTATTTGGATTTTTTCTGAATTAATTGGATTTTTTCTGATTTTCTCTGATTTTTCTGAATTTATTTGGATTTTTCATGATTTATTTGGATTTCTTCTGATTTAATCTTGTCATATTCGAATATTCTTAATCTGACAAGTCCTTTCTTTCTTCTTTATAATAACAGCAACACCAAACACAACAAAAACAGTCTGTAAATACTTCCACTCAAGCCCCAGAATCGCCACCTGCCCCTTCGTCAACATATCCCCTAACCCTCAGAATAAAACTACCGGTATCACTAACTTTCACACCAAGATTCAAAGAGGCAAGAAGTGTCCGTTCTGCCTCTATGACTACTGCTTTCGCCTATCACGTGAAATGCAGCCTTTTGCAGGTCACACGACCTATAACTGACCTGTCGAAAAAGAGCGCCTTTGTATACGGCTTTTACACAGATGCAGGTGTGGAACGGTGAGCCATGGAATATTTATTTTTTCACGATATTCACCCTCTGAGCTCTGATACAAGTATTATTTCCAACCTCTCCTATCTCTGCGTATAGGAAAAAAAAACAAACTCTGGTTTTTCAAGCTAAGCCATATGCAGAGTGTGTGTTATTAAAGCTGTACCAAGACCAGCTGACATGGGAGAATATATCGGGACTTCTAGAAGAGCTACGTGAATTCTGAAAGGACTGCCAGACTCGTGGAGTCCAGACGAACATTTTGGTACCTCAAACGTCCTATTTCGACCAACTGCAGCGTTTCCTAGTCTACCCCTATTTTTCCAGCTTTCCAGCTCTCTTGACATGACGATCCCCCTCACCCCCAACATGCATGTTTAATCAACCTTAGTGTGAGATTGCAAAAAAAAAAAAAACCCGACGAAGAGACGTCCAAAAACCGCCGCAACACTCTTGGAAAGCGGTAGCAGACGTACAAAGGTGGGTCAGCTTCAGTGGGTTGAGACGACAAGTGCGGCATCATAACAACACCAAACAGTACAAAACACAACAAAACAACAATACACAAGGCCATGCCCTCCAACTCAACGTCCAACTCGACGGACGCGTCGGACTTTGACTCGGATCTGCGCTACGACTACATCGCCAAGGTGATTCTTCTGGGCCCCTCGGGGTGCGGAAAGTCGTGTATCATGCACAGATTCGTCAAGGGCGAATGGAAGGTGGCTTCTTCGCAGACGATAGGGGTGGAGTTTGCGTCGAAAATCGTGCGGGTGGGCCAGGGCTCGAATCTGACCCGTATCAAGCTGCAATTATGGGACACGGCTGGCCAGGAGCGGTTCAGAGCGCTGACTCGCAGTTACTACCGAGGAGCAGCAGGAGTCGTGCTGGTGTACGATGCGGTCAACAAGTCGACTTTTCGACAACTGGGCGAGTTCATTCAGGACGTGCGAAGCCTGACTTCACCTCAAGTGACCATGGTGGCGTGTGGAAACAAGGCTGATTTGATCGCTGAAGCCGACCGAACGTGGATCGTGCCTCCAGCTGAGGTTAGAGCGTTTTCTCAGTCGAATCCAGACGTCACAGCGACCACTTGTTCGGCTAAAACAGGCAAGGGGATTGAGGATTTGTTTGATAAAGTAGCTGCTCAGCTTCTGACCAAGATTGAACTCGGAGAAATCGACCCCGAAGATATGAACAGTGGAGTTCAGTATGGAGACGTACCCCGATGGGACCGGTCGACGAAAAGAAGCCGGAAAAAGGACGCCAAAAAGGGCTTTTCGGCCTTGTCGCGGTTTTTTGCAAACAGAGCAGGAGAAGAAGAGGCCAAGGAGGCCAAGGAAAACGATACTCAGACTACGCCGCTGTTAAGGAGACCCAGTGCTCCAGAACCCGAACCTATTGAGCTAGATGGAAGAGGAGCTGATAGGAGAGTGGATGTCAGTGAGCAGCAAAAGTCGGGCTGTTGTTATTAGCCTATGATGGAGGTTTTATTTATAGCATGTACAGAGGCTGTACATTAATGGATTGGTTGGTTGACTGTAGAAGTAGCAGCGGTGGTTATCTTATCAATCAGGTTCTTGCAGGGTCTAGGTCAGGGTCTGGGTCTGAGTCTTACAAGTGTGGGAATAGAGTGTACAGGGAGGCCAGGGTCTGAATCTAATGTCCATACGGGGTATATTTCATTACCTCTTTGGTTTGGTTGACGATATTAAACCCAGAGTGCTATGGTTACCCCTTAATAGTGAGACAATTTATTTATTTGTAGCGCAGACCTCGTCGATCATTCCATGCCTTCAAGTGGGTCTTCTCGGCTAAGAACTTCATAGAAGAAGGAGCTTGCCATTATCATATATATCTGTTATGGAATGGATCCTCATAGCCACGCAACCATATCGACGGCCCGCATTTTTAGACCCCACGGCTTCCCAAAACAACTGCCAAGGTCCCCAATCCAACGAGCCGTCTGGGCCCGGTTTATCCTGATTTTTCCCGATTTTCCACGGCTGTTTTCGAGTCGTTCGATTTATTTTTGATATTTTCGAGATTTATTTTTCCCTGATTTAGCCCCAGAGTTATTTTAGCAGCCTTTGAGGTTTGAGTGAGGCGCAAAAATAAAAAAGGAAAAAAAAAAAAATAAAAAAAAAAAACCACATCAGAATAGAGGGGTAGAAACACGTACATAGGATCCACGCAATGGCAATGGCCTAATTCGGCCAGGCTCGAACTACGGTGCTATTTCTGGCTGCCCCCACCTCTCTCTGTTTTCTTTGTCTCAAGACTTTCACAGTCTGGTAATACGAGATACGGAGACAAGAGGAGAAAAAGATTGTGTACATGCGGTCGCCGTGAAACCGAGACACTACTGCCACGTGTATGTTACACAAAGGGGTAATGTGTTGATTGCGGGGGTCTAAAGTGTTGATAATGGCGTGTGGTTTCCACTCATCTTCCTCTTGTCTTCCATACATCTTCTCCTGTCATCACATGTAAGCTGCAGGTGGTGTGGAGGCGTGTGTTTTCGGACGGTCATTTGTTGAGCGCCATGGTAGAGATTTTGGAATTCTGAAACAAGCCGTAGAATCGCCTGAACTCGCTGATTCCAAATCCGCTGTTAGTTTTCCGATACAGCTCGTATTTCTTTTCCCTACCCTCCTTCGGAAACCCACTTTCGACGGCTCACCTATTCGCAAAACAAGGTTCACGGTCTACTCGGTTGCCTGCAAAACAAATTAACTACTCCCATTCCGTGCATGTCGACATAGTCACCGGCATACGACTCGTCCTCAGCAAATGGACCCCCTGGATATCGGCAACAACCAGCCTCGCGAGGGCTGGAATCGGTGAGTACGCTGCGGCTGCGGGCGGGTTGCGTGTGGTTTGCGCGCTTTTCCGCCAATTGAGCCGACTACAGGATGGATGTCACGGTCAGAACTTCGAGGACACGTCAGTGGCAACGTCTGGATATCGGTGAAACTGGTGGCCAAGCACGAGTGATACGATATGCCGTTTGTGTCGCTGTTCCTGCTGTTTTCCAACCTCCATTGTCACAATCGGACGACGTGTCTTGAGGTGATTGAATGAGGCGGTGCAGGCACACAAGGATGGTGATAGTACGAGCGACCAATGACAGGAATCGGCTCATTTGAGCCGTCTGAGACCGTTCGATCAGCTCTTGATTCGGTGGATTTGAAAAACAGACCACCAGTGTTCTACGATCATGCCACCAAGGAGAGTGACATGTGAACGTACACCGTTTGCTACTGCAAACACAGAAACGTTGCGATTGAATTGTTCAGATGATCTCGCTGGGCACACTTCATCGCAAAAGTGTTGGCACCACTCTCTACCTTTACTTGTCCCCCCGCGCACACTAACCCAGTCTCAACGCCTTCTCCAACGACGGAGTCTCCCCCACCTCAAACTCGTACAACCACGACGAGCTTCCCCCATCGCCCACCTCGCGTACAGCATTCACAGGCATCGATCCGGACTACGAATTCGCCCCCAAGTGGGAACCCGGCCATACCAACAATGCCTCGTCCATCGACGACCCTCTCTACTCCACCCTCGACCCCCATGCTCGAGCACATGCATCGCTGACCCGCTCAGCACCCCCACCCCAGGACCAACGGCCCACGGTCATCACCCCGGTGGGCACACATACGCCTGCGGGCGGGTCACGTGCGGTCACCCCGATCAGCACGAATGTGGACCGTCGGCCGTCGTACGCCTCGCAGGGCACGACGGGCTCAACGGGCTCCAAGAAGAGCATTCCGCAAAAGGTCATGGACATGTTTGTGTCTGACGACACTTCTCAGGACTCGGACGGCCACTCGTCCACGTCGCACAAGAAACACAAGGTGAAGCTGCCACGGCCCTCAAAGTCCATGTTTTTCTTCAAGAAACACGACGACGAAAACGGCAGCGACAGCCGGTCGGAGCATCGAACGTCGCCTCATCCCGGAGATGGACACCAGCTCCGAGCAGCTCGCTCCTTCAACAAGCCCGAACAGGGCATCTTCCACAAAGCCGCCACGTCCAACCACTTTGAGGACTCCGGCAGCATGCATCGCATCAACTCGCACTCCACGCTGCCCAGTGGAGACGACGACGAAGACACCCTGCTGGCGCTGGCGCACAAGGCCAAAAAGAGCTCGAAAAACATCATCGGCAAGGTTTTCCGTGAGTACCAGAGAATGACACTAACTATTGATTAAACTAACACAGACCACAAGGACAAGAAGAAGAAGTCACACACCTTTGACGGGACCATCAACCCCCTGGAATCGCACGCCCAGCCGTTCCGAAATGCATCTGTGGCGTCCGTGCCCGAACCGCATGCGCCCAAAGCAGCACCCACCGTGCGCTCGGCGTCCACAGTGTCGCATCTGGACCCGCACCGCAACTCGTCGACGTCGTCACGTGACCACATGAGCTCGTCGTCGCGCGAGCACGTGCTCAGCATGATCAGCAAGCGGCCCAGTTTGGCGAATGCAAACTTTTACAATCTCGATACGGATCTGGACTCCATGGCTGGCATTTTGGAGGACGGCGATCCTTCCACTTCTGCAAACTCGAGTGTGGCAGCTGCAAGACACACGTCGACGTCGACAGCTGCAGAGTCCATTCCTGGCATGCCCGTGTTGCCCGGTGGAAGCATTTCAGGACCAATGGGAGGCCCTGCTACCGGTGACCGAGGCTCCGTGGGCGGAGCAAGCATCGGAGGTCCTCCCCCGCGTCAAAACTCCAGCGTCAACAACGTTGCCAACAGCATGCCGCCGCCAAGCCAGAAGACCAGCCTCAACAACCCCATAGCTGCCCCTGCTATGGGTGTGGGCACGGATCTTTCGTTCATTGGAAACGACGATACAGGCCCTCAGACCAACGCTGGCCAATGGTCTGCGCCCGAGTCCTGGGCTGTGGCTGATACTGGACCTTCATCTCGACCTTTGGAGCCCGAGGAGGTTGTGGAGACATATGCTGACCCTACTCGTGAACAGTACGGTCTGGACGCCAATGTGAGCACACACATCCCTGGCAAGCCGCCAATCAACTACTTTGTGCGGATTTTCCGACAGGACGACTCGTTTGGAACGATTGTGTGTCCTCTGGAGACGACGGTGTCTGAGCTCATTCAGATTCTCGGAAAGAAGTTTTTCTTGCCGTCTGTCAAGGGCTACCAGCTGTGTGTGCGTATCGGAGGACTCACTCGAGTGTTGGATCTGCTGGAGAAGCCGCTGCTGTACCAGAAGATTCTGCTCGAGTTTATGGGATACACGGAGAAGGACCGTCTCGTGGAAGTTGGTCGAGAGGACCTGTCATACCTCTGTCGATTCCTCTTCCTCCCCTCGTCGATTCAGACGTTCACTCCGGAAGAGGAGGCCATCATGTCTCGAGACTACGTTCATGCTGATCTGCAGAACCTCGAGCTCCAGACCATCCCCATCATCTTCTACCAGTTCTCCAACGAAATCGAGTATCTGGATGTGTCCAACAACCCTTCCATCAGCATCCCGCTTGATTTCATTCAGTCCTGCATCAACCTGAAGAATCTGCGGTTCTCGGGTAACCGATCCCGGTTCTTCCCCGTCAACATTTCACATGCCGTTTTCCTCGAGTACCTTGATATGAGTCGAAACATGATCAAGGACGTGGCTCAGATCCGGTTCGAGCGAATGAGTGCGTTGACGACGCTGGATCTGAGTTGTAACCAGCTCACACGGATCAACAACAATGTTGCCTTGTTGAAACAGCTGCGACGGCTGTCTCTGTCCAACAACAACGTCACGGACTTCCCCATGGCCGTGTGCAACCTGTCGAACCTGATTGAGCTGGATCTCAGTTTCAACCGGCTGTCCAGTGTGCCTGCCAGCATCTCCAAGCTGGTCAAGCTCGAGCGGCTGGTGCTCAACAACAACTACATCAGCAAGCTGCCCAATGATATCAAGAACCTGGTGCAGCTCAAGGAGCTCGATGTACGATACAACCGGCTCAACAACGTGGACGCCCTGTCTTCTCTGCCACTTCTGGAGGTGCTCTACGCCTCCAAGAACCAGATCACGTCCTACGAGCACAACTTCGAGTCGCTGCAGTGCCTGTACTTTGACCGAAACCCCTTCACCGAGGTCAACGTGTCCAACGTGCTGCACACGCTCACAGTGTTGCATCTGTCCAAGGCCAAGCTGTCCACTTTGCCCGACAACTTCTTTGACCGGCTGCCCAACCTCGAGAAGCTGGTGCTGGACAAGAATCATTTCGTGTCTCTGCCTTCTTCTCTGGGTTCTCTGAGAAAGCTGATCTACTTGTCGGCTGTCGGTAACAATCTGAGTGTTCTGCCGTCGTCTATCGGCCAGTTGACTACTCTGCAGTTCCTCGATCTGCACAGTAACAACTTGAGAAAGCTGCCCGACGAGATCTGGAACCTCAACGTGCTGTCGACGCTCAACGTTTCCTCCAACTTGCTGGACTCCTTCCCCAAGCACAAGTTCCACGTGTCCAGTG
Organism: Yarrowia bubula; assembly: GCA_900519075.1. NCBI lineage: Eukaryota > Fungi > Ascomycota > Dipodascomycetes > Dipodascales > Yarrowia > Yarrowia bubula. Next base: position 1,890,625 of record ULGX01000002.1, read on the forward strand.
TCTCTTCCGGAGACGCCTTCCACCGAAACTTGGAGTCTGAGTTCGATAGCAACTACGAGATGCGAATCCGACGGCCTTCCGCCTTCAGCATCACGTCCACGTTGAGTCCTGGGGAAACGAGCCGACGAGGCAGTCTGGCGTACAGCAGTCCCAAGATGAGTGCTTCGCCCATGACTTTTGCACGTGACGCTCCTGTGTCTTCTCGAACGACTCTTGCCAACTCGCTGTTGATTCTCTCGCTGGCTGATAACCGTCTTAACGACGAGTGTTTCGAGGAGCTGTCTCTTCTGACGTCTCTGCAAGTTCTCAACTTGTCGTACAACGAGCTGATGGACATTCCCTACGGAGCTCTTCGACGTCTGCATCGACTCACAGAGTTGTATCTCTCTGGAAACAACCTGACGTCGCTTCCCGCTGACGATTTCGAGAACATCAAGACACTGCGAACTCTGCATGTCAACGGCAACAAGCTGCACTCTCTGCCTGCCGAGCTGGGTAAGATTCTGCATCTGACGGTGCTCGATGTGTCTTCTAACCAGCTCAAGTACAACATTTCCAACTGGCCTTACGACTGGAACTGGAACTGGAACTTGGACCTCAAGTACCTGTCGTTCAGTGGTAACAAGCGACTGGAGATCAAGTCTGCTGTCAACAACTTGATGCGACACACTGATGGACAGGAGCAGAAGAACTTGTCAGACTTCACTGTCCTCTCTCAGCTTCGAATCCTTGGTCTTATGGATGTCACCCTGACCACCCCCTCGGTGCCTGATCAGACTGAGAACTGCCGTGTTCGAACGTACGGTTCCGAGCTCAACAACATGCCCTACGGTATGGCTGACTCTCTTGGTCAGCATGAGAACCTGTCTATCATCGACATGGTGGTTGAGCGTTTCCGAGGTAACGAGACGGAGATGCTGGTTGGTATGTTTGACGGCCGAAACGAGATCAATCCTCGAGCCGGTAACAAGGTGGCCAAGCTTCTGCAGGAGATGTTTGGAGCTCTGCTTCAGGATGAGCTCAAGAAGATGCGTGATGACGATACAATCGAGGATGCCCTGAAACGAGCCTTCCTGGCTGCTAACCGGGACATTGGAGCTGCTGCTCTGACCACTGTTGAGACGCACTCTGCCCATCGAAGCAGTACCACCACGCATCTCAACAAGCAGGATGGTCTGACGGGTTCTTGCGCCACCATTTGTTACATCTCTGATAACAAGCTCTACGTGGCCAACGTCGGTGACTCCATGTGTATTCTGTCCAAGGGTACTGGAGAGCACATTCTACTGACTACTCGACACGACCCTACTGAGCCTGAGGAGCTTGGTCGAGTGCGAGCTGGAGGAGGTTTCATTTCAGCTCACGGTAAGCTGGACGGTGTTTGTGATGTGTCACGAGCCTTTGGTTTCTACAACCTCATTCCTCACATCCAGGCCCGACCCGACATTGTGTCTATGGAGCTGAATGACTCTGACGAGCTGCTGATCATCGGTTCCAAGCAGCTCTGGGAGGTGATGAGCTACGAGACTGCGGTGGATATCGCCAGAACCGAGTCTCAGGACCCCATGTTGGCTGCAGCCAAGCTGCGAGACTTTGCCATCTCGTACGGAGCGTCAGACAAGCTCATGGTGATGGTGCTGGGTATTGGCGTGAAGCGTCGAAACATCAACCAGTCCAACCTCATTTCTGGACTGCCTCCTGTGGGAGAAGACGAGCTGTTCCAGCCTTACCGAAAGCGACGGGACAAGTCTCTTCTGCCTGAAGACTCCAACCTGGCTCGTCTGGGCTCGGAAGTCGACCCGCCAGAGGGAGAGATGGCCATGGTGTTTACGGATATCAAAAACTCCACTCTTCTGTGGGAGACGTATCCTATTGCCATGAGATCAGCCATCAAGATCCATAACGCCATCATGCGTCGACAGCTGCGAATTCTGCGTGGATACGAGGTCAAGACGGAAGGAGACGCTTTCATGGTGTCGTTCACGACGCCCACCAGTGCTCTTCTGTGGTGTTTCTCTGTGCAGCAGCAGCTTCTGGCCGCTGATTGGCCTGCAGAGATCCTTGAGTCTGAAGAAGGCTACGAGATCCGGGACGACGACAACAACATTGTCTTCCGAGGTCTGTCTGTCCGAATGGGTATCCATTGGGGTTCTCCTGTGTGCGAGCCAGATCCGATCACCCGTCGAATGGACTACTTTGGCCCCATGGTCAACCGAGCAGCTCGAGTGTCTGCTGTGGCTGATGGAGGTCAGATCACCGTCTCTGCCGACTTCATCTCCAAGGTGAAGAAGCTGCAGAGTCTGCGGGAGAAGATGAACGCCGAGAATATCACTCTTGGCGAGGCCTTCAACGACGAGATCACCGGCCAGGCCATCACCCAGAACCTTGATATGCTGGACTCTCTGGGCTGGATCGTCAAGGACATTGGAGAGCTCAAGCTCAAGGGTCTTGAAAACCCCGAGTTCCTGTCGCTCGTCTACTCTGCTCCCCTGGCTTCTCGTCATGGTATGCAGGAGGACCTTCTTCACCCCAAGAAGAAGGCTGGAGGGTTCACCAGTGACCTCCTGTCGCAGGTGCTGGAGATTGCTCTGCGACTGGAGCACCTGTGTGCCCGAATCAACGGTCAGTCTCGACCGGTGTCGCTCAAGGACATTCAGCGACACTCGATTCAGCACATTGCGCCTACTCCCGAGTCGGAGCTCGGTGTGTACTTTGAGAACATTGTCACGCGAATTGAAAACGCCATCATGATGCTGTGTATGCGTCACACGGTGGCTCGGGCTGGAGGCTACAACCCCATCAACATTGACCACGTCAACACGTCGGCGTCTACGCATGGAGTGGAGATTGGACAGTTGCTGGACGCCATTGCTCAGCTGACGGGCATTCACTATGTGCCTGAAAACATGCAGGCTGCGAGCCGTCAGCAGCAGCGGGAGGTCCAGGACAGCACGGTCCGTGTGGAGGAAATTAACTAACAAAAATTTGGATAAAAGAAAAAGAAAAAGGGCATGGAATGGGAGGATTTGGAACACACTGAATAAATTATGTATATTGCTAGTGCCGGAGTAAATTCGGTTTGTAGGTTGTTAGTGCATTCCGTAGTGGTTTTGGTGGTTTTAGTTGGTGTTAGTGGGTTTGCAGGGTGTTTAGTCTGGGGAGGTGCTAGGTGTTCGACAGGGGGTAAAATCATGGTGTATTATTATTTTATTCGATTTTACTTGATTTTATTTGATTTTAAATAAATATGATTTAAAATGTTTCTATTCTCAGCTGTCGAACACTCGATGTTAAATTTGAGGTCAGAAATAGAACAAAGCAATTGAAACTCAACTCTGAATCAATAACCGCCGTGTGTGCGAAGTTGTATACGTGAATGGTGAACCTATCCCTGTACTTTACTTTAGCCACTTGTAACACCCGTATTTGTTCTACGTCATCAAGAACTAAGTCACTTCATTGTTGGAGCTGCTGTATACAGCTCCCTAAACTTGGCATAAAGTGTGCTGTATAAAATGTGTGCTGTATTTTGAGTGTGGAGATGCGTATATTGAGCATATTGAGTGAAACATTTGTGGCTGGGTAAATTAAGAAAGTCGATCGTCCGAATGGCCGCAACTGTGGGTATTTGTGGTTTTTTTTTGGTTATATCTTCACCGCTAGTTAGCTCGTACCTTTCTGCAATACTACTCTGTTTACTGTCAGTTGTGTGCATTACAGCACGCTTTTACTCTCCTGCAGCTGGTGCCGTATATCAAATGCACCAAAATATGCTGTCTTTTTGGCTGCTGTCTTTCACCCGCAAAAACAAGAGTACCAGCGAGTTGCCTGTGACCCCGCAGTTCCCTTGAAGGGCTTGGAAGTCCATAAAGACAGTTTTTAGACCGGCAACCGAGTAGGACCTGGAGATGTCGGACAGAATAGAGTTTCCGTGGTGAGATATTTTTGACAGGCAAAAGCGGTGCCTGAAAATGGGGAAAATCAAAATAAATAGCAGAAAATATCGATCAAATAGAGCAATTTGGTTTTCATATTATCGGATATTCTCCAATATTACCCGCTCACCCCCTCAGCGTACAAAGCTCCAGCCAGCCCCCACTTTATGCACGCCTCGCATGAAGGTGCATTAATCTACTCTGTTAGTGTAGCGCTAGACAACGTCAACAGTCCATTTTTTAGTGCCGACAGCATCGCTCAGAGCATTCGTGGCTCTTCTTCTGCTCTCCACACCCTCGCTCGCACACAACACACACATTTCCAATGAAAATTGCGCTTCTTCTGTCTGCTGGCCTGGCTTCGGCTGCTCTCAACGACTCTCTCAACAGTGTGCTGGGCTATGCTGGTGAGGTGTTTGCTTCTCGGGCGTCTCCCGCAAATCTGTCTTCTCAGGTCGCCAGTGATTTCGCGGCTGCTGCTACCAATGTGGTTGAAAACCCGCTGGTTCAGCCTGTCATTGGAGACCTTGGGGTCATTGTGGCAGCTTCTAACGGTACCAACGTTACTACAACCGCTACCGACCTTCTCGACAACCTGGGCAAGCTTCTGGGAGGCTTCCTCAAGTCCAACAACACCGGCGAGCTCATTACGCTCATGGGACGAATCTCTGATACTACTGAGATCGACGATGCGGCTATCGACCAGATCTTTGCAGAGGCCCAGAAAGACGTTGGAGTACAGATTGACGCTCTGCTGCCCCAGCTGGGCGGTCTGCTGAGTGACTCGGGAGTCCAGGCCAAGGCTCTGGGAGTCCAGGGAGGTATCAACCAGTTTTTGGCCCAGGCCAAGCTCCTGAGAATGGGAAACACTTCTACTGTTGATCTGCTGCAAAACACCCGTCTGGGTCTCGGAGAGGTGGTTACTCTGGACGGTACCGTGCTTCTGCTCGGTCCTGCTGGCCAGAAGGTCGTTTCCACCATTGGACCCGCCAACACTACTGCTTCTGGAAGCTCTGGAAGCGCTTCTGCTTCTGCTACCGGTTCTGCGGGTGCCTCTGGCTCTTCTGCTGCCGCCGGATCGGCCTCTGCTTCTTCTACCAAAAAGAAGAACGCAGGTGTCGCTCTTTCTCCTTCTCTCATTGTGGCTCTCCTCGCCGTTTCTGCTTACCTTGTTTAATTTATGACCATTCCATATTGTACAACCAGACCTATAACCAGTAGAAAGCGCACAACCGTACAATTACTTGTAGACCAAGCATCTCCATACTCAAGAACGCCAACAAATTAACTAATATCAATGCTGCCAAGGCCACTTATCCAATAATACTGCTTTCTAGAACGTCACATTCCATACAAAATTATTATCAAACTGCCCAGTCTCAGGTAGTTGGCATACAAACGAGTTGTATACATTTTTCCAAGCCAGAAAGCCTCAAAAAGTCCAATTCTGTTTCTCCATTATTTTTCATCTATTTTTTTCAATTTATATTAATTATTTACAGATTAATATTGTCATGGATCCAACCACTATTTCCATCAAACCCACATTTATTGTTTGTTCAATTTCCTCTATACAGTGCACTGCACTGTATTGTTTTGACTCCACATTAAGGTTTCTCCTGACAACCGCCTGGTTCGAGTCCTTCCAAAATACCTTTTAAATCCCTGTAAAACGCGTCCAACGCGTTCGAAACTGTTCCAAACAATTCACTCTCCACTCTAGCACACCCTCAACGTCATTTAATCCCCCCCAAACCGCCTACATCTCACTTGACCCACCCCTAGCTATGCACGCGTCGTGGCCCCTTCCATTAAACCCCTTTTGGGAACGCGTCAAACTCTAAAACATCCCAACCAGCCGCCATGCACGAAAATCTGTCCTCACCTGTATTATCACCACACACACAATCAACATGTCTGCCGGCGCTAATGTGATGGCGATTGAAGTCAACTATGACCAGGCGCGAGAGGACATCAAGTCGTTTCTCGGCGAGTTCAAAACGCCCGAATCGATGCTGGATGATTTGAACGACGACAATATGGATGCCGACGAGCCTGAAAAGTCGGGGCTCAAGTACATGGATCTGCTGCAACGGGTGGCCAATCGGTACGAGGAGACAATTCGAATCGATCTGGACGACTTGCGGGCCTGGGAGAAGGAGGCCAATGTCAATATTGACCAGCCTCTCGCCCAGCGAGGACACACTCTGCTCGAGAACATTTGCAACAATACGTGGCATTTCCACGACATTTTCTGCTCCATTGTGGACGAGCTGATGCCGCAGCCGACCCGAGACCTGGGAGCCGATGCCGATGCCGTGGATATTCTCATCCACTCTCGACAACAGATGCATGAGCGAGAAGAGCGAGCACGACGAGAGCGCCGTGAAAACGGAATGCAGAACGATGACGATATGTTGGACGATACACCTGCTCCTCGGTTTGCTCCTGAACTGCTCAGACGGTACTCTCTGTACTTCAAGCCTCCCACTGAGGCTCTTGAAGGAGCTCCCACTACCGGCAAGTCTTTCCGAGTGCGAGATTTGAAGGGTGCTCAGATCGGCCACTTGCTGACTGTGCAGGGAATCGTTACACGAGTCTCCGACGTGAAACCCAGCGTCAAAATCAACGCGTACACCTGTGACAAGTGTGGACACGAAATCTTCCAGGAGGTCAAACAGAAGACTTTCAACCCTCTGGTCGACTGTCCTTCTTCCGTCTGTGAGGAAAACCAGACCAAGGGTAAGCTGTTCATTTCCACCCGAGCGTCCAAGTTTGTGCCTTTCCAGGAAGCCCGTATCCAGGAGCTTACCTCTCAGGTACCCACCGGTCACATTCCCCGTTCGGTGACCATTCACATTAACGGTTCGTTGGTTCGATCCCTGGGTCCCGGAGACCAAGTATCCGTTGCTGGAGTGCTTTTGCCTGCTTTCTACACCGGATTCCGAGCTCTGAGAGCCGGTCTGTTGACAGAGACATACGTGGAGGCTCAGGATGTGCGTCAACACAAGCAGAAAGACAGTGGCGAGCTGGACGCTGCGTCCCTGCGTCAAATCCAGCAGATCCGATCCGAGGGCAACATTTACGAACACATGGCCAGAAGTATTGCTCCTGAAATCTACGGACATGAGGATGTCAAGAAGGCTCTTCTTCTGCTACTAATTGGAGGAGTCACCAAAGAGCTGGGAGACGGAATGAAGATCAGAGGCGATCTCAACGTGTGTCTGATTGGAGATCCCGGAGTGGCTAAATCGCAGCTGCTCAAGTACATTTCCAAAATCGCCCCTCGAGGTGTCTACACTACTGGTCGAGGTTCTTCTGGAGTCGGTCTTACAGCTGCAGTCATGCGAGACCCTGTCACCGACGAAATGGTGCTTGAGGGAGGAGCTCTGGTGCTGGCCGATAACGGTATCTGCTGTATTGATGAGTTTGACAAGATGCCCGACTCGGACCGAACGGCCATTCATGAGGTGATGGAGCAGCAGACCATCTCCATCTCCAAGGCTGGTATCTCCACCACTCTCAACGCCCGTACTTCCATTCTCGCAGCTGCTAACCCTCTTCAGTCGCGATACAACCCCAAGTTGTCGCCTGTGGAAAACATCAACCTTCCCGCTGCTCTGCTGTCTCGTTTCGATTTGTTGTTTCTGATTCTGGACAAACCGGATCGAGAAAACGACGAGCGTCTGGCTGAGCACGTGACCCATGTCCATGAGACCGGTCGTCATCCTCAGATGGAGTTTGAGCCTCTTTCTCCGGCTGCTATCCGACAGTTTATTGAACATACCCAGAGCGTGCGACCCACTCTGTCCGAAGAGCTCAACCAGCACATTGTCAACGCCTACGTCAACAAGCGTCAGGTTCAGAAGCAGGAGATGGGTTCCAAGCAGCAGTTTTCGTTTGTCACGCCCCGTACTCTTTTGGCCATCATTCGAATGTCCCAGGCTCTTGCACGACTCAGACTCGACAGTGAAGTCAATGCTCATGATGTCGAAGAGGCCCTCAGACTCATGGATGCATGCAGAAAGTCCATCGACGACCCGCTAGACGATACAGAGTCCCGAGAGTCGATTTCGTCCAAGATTCTGGCCATTGTCCAGGACCTGCAGCGAGAAATGGCCACTCAGGAGCTCGACTTTGACCGAGTGCAGCAGCGAGTCACAGGAAAGGGATACACGGCTGATCAGCTGACGGATGCTATTGAGGAGTACCAGAATTTGTATCTCTGGCAGCTTCACGATAATGGTACAAAGTTGGTGTTCCTGTAGAGTGTGAGTGGCGAAGCCACGAGCGCTCTATGTTCGGTGTGGTTGGCTTCAGGATATTTATGTGTATAGTAGACCATGTTAATGTATTGTATTGTTAGAAGCACTTGTAGGCCGTAGCCTTACCAGATGAGCCTATGGTTTGTCAATGGAGGGTTGGATGTACAGTAATAGCTACTGGTATAGGATCAATAAGAATGCCTAGAATGTAGACTAAGTTGTCGGTACTGTCAACGGTGGGAACGCCAGCGGGGGTACGTGTGCATCTTTCTGCTTCTCTTGAGATTAGCTCACCAGCTGTCCAGCAAAAAGACAGCAAAAAGACAGCAGACTACGTCTGCTCATCTTTTTGCTTGGGAGTTTACTTAAGTGTAACAAAAAAGTCAACTAAAAAAGTGACCTGGGGGTAGCTACTGCTCGTTACAGGCATCCTACGGACATGAGAGTTTCTGTAATACATCGATTGACGCATGAAATTATATAATCCACGTTAATCCCATGATTTGCTAGTCAAAATTCCGAGTTGCACGCCCCCAAAGTATCGATATTACTTGACATTTCAGCTTGTGCCAATACCTTAACAAAGTGTAACTGGAGTGAAGAAATGTCCCAAGAATATCTCGCCTCCCCAGCACATGCAGATATCACAAACACGAATCATAAGCCAGGTTGTTGTTTTACTAGGCTCTACCGGTCCAAGGACTGCACTGTATGTTACATATACCGCAGAGGGTACCCACCGTTGATAGTACCGACCACTTACCTCCCTTCACCTAAATGTAAGCTTTCCTCCTAAGAAAGCTAAACCAAATGGGCTCAATGGGCTCAATTTTCTGGGCGATGTTAGTATTGAGGGGGGTATTTTTTTCATCCCGATTGACTAACCAGAGCATTCTAAATCACGTGATCCACTTGGATTGTCACTACCGTATTCCGCCGTATCTTGCAGCATCTTGCAGCATGCATCTCACAAGTATCTCAACTACCGTACTTGTAGATAAAGTTGCATCCTCTTCACCACCATGGTAAATGTCCATGAACTGCATCAATTTCAAGGAGCCAGGCTCGATGCAGGCATCCAGGAGGTATGGAACGACTACAAGGACTTCTACAACGATGCTGTGAACATTATCAGAAAACTACACGCCCGTTTGACGTTTCAGCTCGACTTCTTTTTTTTGGGCAAGCCGCCATCCACCAAACAACAGTGTCTGGATGCAGCCAGACGTATCAACGCAAGTCTAGGGATGGCAATGGACCATATGAAGGAGGATGTGGCAGAAGCTGACCAAGTGGTGTCTCAGTGTCTCTGTACTTTGGATGATCTGAGCATGGTCATAGCAGGTAGTGTGGATAGGGTGGAGGACAGAGAGTTGGTAAAGGGTATCGAGAAAGAGATACTTGCAGCGAGCCATGATATTGGCAGCAAGTTGAAAGAATATATGCAGAGGTGGGTGAAACTGGATAAGACGTTTGTTTACCAAGAGCTGAAGGTGGCTGAACATTTGCAAAAATGGTGGAAGGAGGAAGCTATGAGTGGTCTACATTTGGTTATAAAGAAAGAGTCACGTGAGGGTCTGGGGAATGTCGAATCAAGTGAATTTCGTCTTCCTGCAGAGATTATGAGCACCATTTACTCGTTATCTTCTCTGGAGTCTTGTGCTTCTCTAAGACAAGTCAACAAAGCATGGTACTCTGTTTTCCAGTCCAGTGACGCCATTTTGGGCACAAAAGTGCAACGAAGAAACCCGTTTCTGCGTCCAGGCGATGGAGATTTAAATTCCTGGCAGGACTGTGCACTTGTTTTTGTTTCCAGGCTTGAATGGGAATGTTGTGAGAAAATCGACGAAATCCAGGTTCCCCCAAAAGAACCAAAACGATACACTGTGATTGGCACTGAGCTGGAATTCAACGAAAAGCTGCCCGAAAACTTCGTATCTCTCTTTGGAGAACATCACCTTCAAGTTGAACACTGTGCACCTATTCCGTCATTCAATGTAGAAACGCAACAGTCCCTTAAACTGGATCACTGGACTCTGGAAACAAAAGAAATTCACGTGCCCTATTCAGTAGTGTCTACTGGAGACGATAGAAATATCATCATGAAAAATGGCATCCAAATCTCGCTTCCTGGACACATGAAACCCCCACAGGATAGGTCTCATTGGAGAGTCGCCGTGGGACGAAATGTGATCACGATTAAGTTGAAAAACGCAGGAATGCTGATAATGCCACGTGACAAGCCAGAGTACGAACATGGGGTTCCTTGGTTTAAACCTGACGGGTTTTACGAAGCTGGAGAGCTCAGTACGGTTAGAGAGGGTTCTTCAGGCAACCATCATTTTGTTGATCTTTCCACCAGTCTAATGGTTCTCTACGCCCAAGCTTACGAAGCACGACCTCAAGCGCTTTACAACGGTCTAGTTTGGTTCTGTTTAGACCAAAAGAAGGCTTTGATTCCGACGTTTATTGATTATCAGACCCCGGACAAGGTGTATTTCAAGCGTGAGAGGATCATCACTGGAGTTGACGTCGAACGCAAATTTGAACAAGGCTATAGACCTCATGGAACAGCACAGTTTCTTGTCACTGGTAGTAAAGACGATGATGTGCATGTCATCGATCTAGCTACAGGAGAAATCTCTCTGATTGCTTGCCCATATGGATGGAAAGACCCCGTCTTTCAGCTTGGATTTGTCAATGGCAAGTTTTCAGCCAGGTGGATCTCAGAAGAGTCTGCTTCCAAGTATCAGACACAGATGCTTGCTGGCAAGTAGTATTCACGTGTTTCAAACATATTTTTCGTGGACATTTTAAAGCCCGATAAGCCTCGCCTAAGTGCATACGATGAGACAGTGTGAGCGTACCATGCGCATATCTCGAGGTTAAACATTGGCAAAAATAAATGACATCTACTGGTACAGTAAGAATGCACCCAACTACACACCCAAAACATATAGATATACATTACAATTACACCTGTAGCCAGGCACATATTTCATCTACGCACCAGTCCGTAACTGGCCCATTACCTCTCCAGTCCTTAATGCATCCTACTGCGCGTTAATAGATCGCAGATCGTCTCTCACGGGATCAAAGTACTCGTGGTCCATGGCCTCCCTAGCCGTGAGCCGTTCCTGGTGGTCGTAACGCAGAATCTTGTCCAGGAAGTCGATGGCGGTGGGGTTAGCGATGGACGCCGTAGCAGTCGTGACAAACTTGTCCCATGGCTGTCGTGGGTACGTGCCCAGGATGTCGTTGTAGATGTCGGGCAGCTTGAGGCCGTACTTGGTCAGACACTTGTACATGTCTGCGGTTCCCAGCACCTTTGCAATCTCCACCAGCTGGTTCTGGTTGGACGATCCGTGGAAAAAGGGGTCTTTTCGGAAGATGATGCCGGCCAGAGTGCAGCCCAGAGACCACAGATCGAGCGAGTAGTCGTACTGCTGCAGGTCGTAGAGCAGTTCCGGTCCTTTGTAGCATCTGGACGCCACACGCACGTTGTAGTAGGTTCCCGAGTGGTAGAACTCGGCCAGACCCCAGTCGATCAGACGCACCTTGCCACGTCGAGGGTCGTACATGATGTTGTGGGGCTTGACGTCCCTGTGCATGATGCCCTTGGAGTGTGAGTACTCCAGCGCCACCAACACCTGGTAGATGTAGTATCGGATGTCGTAGTCCTTGAACTTGGGGAAGACCTGGCGGAAGTCCACGTTCTCCACGTACTCAAAGATGAGCGATGGCGTCTTGTTGACGGGATCACGAACCACGTCCAGCAACGACACAATGTTGGGTCCAGCAGCCACGTTCTGCAGAATCTTGATTTCTCGCTTAATCTTCTTCTTCTTGACGGGCTTGAGCACCTTGATGACGCACTGCTGCTTGTTGACCACACACACTCCCTGGAACGCCTCCGAGTACTTGCCTCGGCCAATCTTGCGGTAGATTTCGTAGTTTTCAATGTTGCCCCAGGTTATCGTCAGGTTGTCGTAGTCCCAGTACTGCTGGGGCATTTTCGCGTTGACGTCCGCAAACACCCGAGCAACCGAGTACGGGTTTTTCGATCGCGGTTCCATGCTCATGGTTGTGTGGAGATGGGTGAGTAGTGGATTCCAGAGGGGTCCACCAAAGCTGGTTTTTTTTGTGTCATTATCATGCATCCAAACTTTATCGTTGGGAGGAGGAGGCTTGTGAGGAGGTGGGAGGTGATGGGAAGGAGCTAGAGAGACGAGAGTGAGACCGTTGGAATGCTGGAGATCAGGGGAGTACGGTGGTTGTTTCAGATTTCGGATTGAACCTCCAGAACCCCTTCATAAATGCACCTATTATGTAATAAAGTTCAGCCGCAGGTCACGTTGGGGTTAAGAGTCAAGTGAGATCGTGAAATGTAAAATAAAAAAAATAATGCACTGATGACGAAAACGGGACTATTGGTGGTGCAAGTCGCGTGACCATATGTGAGTCTATACTGCATTTGGAGTAGGCTATCGTGCTGATAGTACTGGTACAGTACCGGTAGTTGACCATTCTGCCACACTGATTGACTATAAATAGCTTGTGTGAATGTATAGGAAGAGATATATCACCTGATCAAAACCTGTTTATGTTTAATTGCATCTAATTTAACACACTGTAACATCAGATCATATTACCCCTGGAGTGAATGCAGTGTTGCAGCAGAGGATAGGATACGATATTATTTAGCATTAGTTAAGGTTAGTTAAAGTTAGTGGGGGGTTAAACAAAAGTAGAGCGATAAGAGATATTGTAGATTTATCGTCACGTGATCAACATACATGTAAGCTTGTTTGGAAGGAAGACTGGCAGCTTTTATCAGATTAAACCTCTTTTGAGCGACATGAAAATCCCAACTCTGTCAATACTGCCGCTACGCAAAAACCAAACATATCCATTGATTCACCACATCTTCGCCATCAAAACGACACCATAATATGCCAATATCCACGGTCGCACCCTCTTCTCACGTACAAATTAAGCATATATCGTCACGCCCGAAACATCCCAAAGTTTACACTCTGCATAAACCATAACTCTTGTCAATATCAGACATTCTTTCATCCTCTCAACACCACCTTCAAACCCCGCTGCAAACGCCCAAATGCAATAAGGAAAGCGACATTCTGCTCCAAATAGCCGCCACAACACACCACAAAATGCCCGAGCTCAAACAAGTGTGGAAAGGCACTTTGAATCTCGAAAAGCTGCCGGACACGCCAAAACACGTCAGTCCGCTCAGAAAAACCACACACAAACTGCCGGTATCGCTATGGGACTGGCAAAAGAGTAATCTCACGTCACGCGACGAGCTGTGTGCCGAAAAGCTCGTGTCTGTGTCGCAACTACCTCTCTGGATGCTGGTTCAAGTTTCGCCTACTCCCTTGACATCAGTATGGGTTTCTTGCACGCATGACGAGCTTCAGAAGCACTTATCACAACTCTTACAAGGTGATTCAGGCTTGTTAATCTCATGCAAAGAGTCTTTGTACCTCATGCATGCCAGTGAAGAAAACAGAGTGGCTTTGACGCTTCTAGGAGACCCTCTGGAGTACGCGAAAATGCTCAAGGAACTGGTTAGTGAGTCTGCTGTAACTCCTCAGCCAGCGGTAGTCACCCTGCAGAAAGTGGTCCAAGCAGCTATGAGATTACGAGGGATTAGGAATGATGATGAGGGAAGACAGTTGTATAAGCATGTTCTTGCAGCTGCAGAGTTTTCGTTGAGAAGGGAGTTGGGGGAAGCGGGCGTGGATAGGATGAGAGATAGGGTGGAGAGGATTATGACGTTGTTGTATTAACGAAAACACGAGCGAAGCGAGTGTTTTTGTTAAGCAATAATGTCATAATCCTAGGAACGAACAACGAACGAAGTGAGTTGTGACCTACCATGGTACAAGTTCAGTCACTGTCCTTCAGGGCATTGCCTTATCACATACAATGAAAACTGCATAGAAAACGGACATGTTTGGAGGAAACGCATATAATTTATTTATCTTTTTAACACCCAACCTCAGCTGACAGGCTTAACATCCTTTTGATGACTGAGGATGCACAGTACAAGTACGAGTAATTAGAAAATACACCAAATTCCTGAATACAACCACTAAAATCAATCATACATTACATCTATAGTACAGCTATGAATACTGTTGGTGAGCTTCAAACAGCGCTTTTAAGGGGTGCAGATGGTTGGCAGTACTTTCTACAACCATAAGTGGTATATCCAGAGTGGTATACATTCAGTCGGTGACAGTTGCTACGCAACAATCACCTCCAAAAGTACCGATACTGGTCGGTGACAGTGCTTCGCACAATCACCTCCCTAAGTGCTGGCCGCCGCCGGCCTCACCATCTCATACCCCTCCTCAAAAAACGTCTTTCTCAACTCTCTCCACTGACTAGTCCACGTTCCAAGAATAGTCATCAACACGGTCGAAGTAGCCTGAATCAACCACCAAAGACCATTGGTAGGAATCGCACGTGTATACAGCGTCGAAACAACAATATTGATCACGTGCAACGTCACTGTAAAGTCCAAAGCGAGCTTGGATCTTCCAACAATAACAGTCATGGCCAAAACTGTGAAAACAGTATCAATCAACCACAACATACTTATCGTCCAGCCAATGGTAGTGTCGTAACGGACAGAATGCCAGTCAAAGATCAGGGTTAGGGTAAATGCATCTCCGGACACCCAGCACGAAAATCCCACCAGAATGAGAATGATCGTGTAGTATATCGTTTGGAGAAGGAGAATCTGTTTGAGGAGATTGAGGGGGGTTAGGGTTTCTGCGCGGGGCATGATTTATGAGCGTAGCGAGTAATCCAGGGTGTATGATGGTGTGTGATATCAGCTTTTGTATCTGATAATCCCGTAAAAAACGTAGCTTAGGTCGGATCTGCAAAATTCAACAAGGGTCGTACTCGAGAGAATCTCCTGATCACTTTGGTAGTGCTTCTGTGTCTGTGGCGCTGGAACTGGCAAATTCAGGTCTTTTTGGCTCAATTGCAATCGGAACTTGTTGGAAATACCGTCAATTCAAGTCACGTGTTTGCTAGAAAACGTGTCACGTGAATGTATGTGTGTGTTTCAGTCACGTGATGTAACTTCCCCGTAACTGTGGCGTTGTTCAGGTGGGGCTGAAGCCGAGCGTTGTGGCAAGGGGTTGGAATGTGGCGTAAAAGCGTAGTCACGTGATATCGAGTTTGTGTGACTCTGATTCAGCAGCAATAATCTGCTTCTGTTTCGCTTATCCGTTTGTGTCGTTCAGCACTTTGAAACGTGTCCTGGTTGATCAAGTAGAGCGTGCATGTTGGAGTTGGTGTTGTCAAACTTTATTTTTGAACAGGGGGAAGATAAGTGTCACGTGATTGAAGATAGGTACGGGTTAGGGGAGGAATTATTAGTAAGAAACGTGGTGAGAATATGGAGAATGGGCTTGGTTTGGAGAAGATTGGGTTATTTTTGGAGGCAGCAGAGCGGGTTTTATGGGAGAGAATAAGCTAAGTAAAAGCTAGTCTTCTCCCAACAAGCTTAAGTAAATGATGATACATAGAACATTGCTCTTCAGGAGTATTAGGAGTCAGTAAATGAAACGTGGAATATATAACGCTTCCTAAAACTTCTAGTTAAGCGGGAATACCTTTTAAAAACTGTCATAACCTGAGCAAATCTATGTCGTTTAGTATAACTGATATAACTCATCCAATATTGAAGCTACAGCAAAATAGACAAAACACACAAACTCGCCTAATCCGGATCTACATTTTGACACCAAAATATACCCCCTTCTCATCTCTAATTCATACCACCATTTCATTCCCATTTACTCAGCACCTACCCTAACGATAAAGTTTCCAATGTCTCCTCAAAACAAGACCATCAACAGCACCTTCAGACCCCATCAAACACTCCCAGAATCCTACTACCTGATTATTCTACTTGTAGTATTGCACAGCCAAAAAAATTATCCAAAAATACCAACTTTTCCACTTTCTACCTCCATCCCTACTTTTCATACACATCCCTCACCCCCTGATGTGTCATATTAGCCGTCTTCTAAATTAGTTATGTTTTATTGCATACAAAATACTCACTTTATTTCACCCACGTGACTTACCCACACCACTAGTTCTTCTCCAGTTGCGCTTACTAAGCATTCTAGCTCCAATCTTAACACGTATATTTTTAAATTTCGAGGGACATGGTGCATCGTCAATCATCACAACACTAGATCGATATGGGGAAAAAAAACAAGAGCAAGAAGAAGGCCGAGTCTCCTGAGACGGAGGTTGCCGTGGAAACCGCAGTGGAAGATACCGCGGCTGTTGCTGTGGAAACGGAACAAGAAGCCACTCCCTCGACTAACGGAACAACATCTCTGGAGGATCAAGTCAAGGCACTTCAAGAGCAACTGGCAACTACTACTAAGCGTCTGGAGGTTGAGAGAGATGTTGCTGTTAGGCGCTCGGAGAGTGAAGTTTCAGCGTTGAAAGAGGAGCTTGAGAAGGTGAAAAGTGAGCAAAAGTCGACTGAAAAAGATGATTCTGAGGTGGAAAGTCTGAGGAAAGAGATGGAGAGCTTGAAGGTGGAGTTTGGAGAGCTTGAGAAAGTCAAGGAGGGTCTGGAAGGGGAGAAAAAGGAGCTTCTTACGGAGAAAAAGGAACTTATGACGTCAAAAAGTGAGCTTGAAAAGGCTAAACAAGAACTGGAGTCATCCCAAGGCTCCAGTTCAACCTCTGAAGAGGTAGCCTCCCTCAAGGAACAGCTTGAAGCGAAAACGTCACAATACGACTCGCTTCTGGACCGAATCACACAAATCAAGTCGACTTTAGGCGAACGGCTCAAATCTGACGCTGCTGAGCTTGCTGAGACGCGTGAAAAGCTCGAAAACGAGACCCAGAGACGCGAAAAGGAGACCGAAAAGGTCACCCTGCTGAAAGACGAGCTGATTGAGCAGTCTCAAGAGTCCAAGAAGCTGTCTCAGGAGTTGCAGCAGGCGAGGAGCAAGTTCCAGAGTGAAGTGGACGGTTTGTCACGTGAGCGAGATCTTCTCAAACGCGAAATTCTCGTTGTTCAGGAATCCTGCAACAAGTCTCAAGGTGCGTCTTCCAAGTACGAGATTGCGTTGTCTGAGCTGAAAAACGTGAATGGCGACTTGGAGGCTCGAAACGGCGGGCTTCTGGACGAGATTACGGCTCTCAAAAAGAACATCCAGAGTCTCGATTCGGAAAAGGCGACGCTAAAGTCCAAACTGGAGAAACAGACCAAGGACCAGAGCACGTCTTCAGGGGAGCTGGAGAAGCAGATTTCCGAGCACAAAACGGTGTCTGAGGCGCTGAAACGGGATCTGGATCTGGCTCTAGAGGAGTCTCAGACGTTGCAAGCCAACTACAAAAAGCTGGAAGAAAAACTGGCTTCTTCTTCGGACTTCGAAAAGGAGTCCAAGGATAAGTCGTTGTTGATTGGAAAGCTGAGACATGAAGCTGTCATCCTCAATGAGCATCTCACAAACGCCCTACAGATGATCAAAAAGAGCTCTGAGGGAGACACTGTGGATAAACAGCTCGTCTCCAACCTCATTCTCTCCTTTGTCTCGTTATCCAGAGGAGATACCAAGAAGTTTGAGGTGCTGCAGTTGATTTCCAACTTTCTGGAATGGGACGAACAGGAAAAGGTGCAGGCAGGGTTGTCTAGATCGTCGTTTGCTACTGAGGGAGTGGAGAGAAGTGCGTCTAGTACTCAGTTGAGTGGTCAGGGAGAGAGACAGGGAGCGGTAGGATTTTTTGGAAAGTTTGCAGAGTTTTTGGATAGAGAGGCTAGTAAGAAGTAGCCCAAACGACTAGCTGTTTGTCTAAGAAGCTACAACTAACTGTCTAGCGAAACCCTCAATAGCAAACTGTTTGTCTGTACAGCTACAACAGCTGTTAATATACAGCCACAACCAACAGTTCACTCTGAACAAGTGTCGGTTGGAGACAGTCGCATGACTAACGTCATATGACAGCCATGGTAACTCATGGCAAGTACATAATAAGTGTATTCTTATGCTATCTTAGTGAAGTAGACACCAGAAATATCGGATCAAGCCAATAGTACAGTATGGAGTAAACCAATATCACCACACTCACTCTACAACCCCTTATCTCAGCGGGGAGCCTGTTGCAACAAATAATTGAAGGTGCAGAAGCTATAGTTGAACATATAGGAGGTACCGGTACATACTGTATCGCAATTTACAAAAACTTTCTGATTTTTTTCGATTATTTTTTTGCTTTGTTTTTCAGTGTCACAGTTAGCGAGGATTAGTGCGAAACAGCACATCCAGAAGTGGTATTACCAAAGGTGAAGATGGATATAGGCTCAATTGATCGTTTTAATTGAGGTAACGTTTTAAAAAACCAGAATCATGAGTTTTCTACCCCAGTTTCATGAGACCAACGTTTTATGAAATTTTGATTTTTATCTATTTTTTGACGAAATCGCAGGTGGTCCCCTCCACGGGATAATTTTTTGGGAAAAAAACAAATTTTTTTTGTCTGAAATTCAGTTTCCCATGATGTAGCATTCCTCTGGAACTACATTACGATTTGTTTCACCTAGCTACGGTCTCTCCTTGTGGTGATACTCAAGTAAGATCATATCAAGCAAATCTCTGCCATACAAAACAGTGAACGAAAAGGTCAAAGACGTTCCACAAGAGCGTGGAAATTGGTCCACTGTATATTGTGATATCAAAGAATAATATGAGCTACTAACATTGCCATTTATAAACACTTTGTGTTTTTTTTTTCAGTTTTTTTTTTCAATTTTTTTTCGGTGTCACAGTGAACGAGGATTAGTGCAAACCAGCACATCCAGAAGTGGTATTGACAAAGCTGAAGATGGATATAGGCTCCATTAGTCGTGTTGGTTCAGGTAATCTTTTTAAAATATATAATCTGAAGTTTTTCCCCCAGTTTGATGAGTCTAAAGATTTGTGGAACCTCGATTTTTCGCTGTTTTTTGACAAAAATGCATGTGGTCCCCCCCACAAGCCGAAAATCCGACTTTTTTTGGAAAATAGCAACAATTTAAACAGTCTCCAAACAGGCCAAAGACGCGCCTCGAAAACGTGGAAAGTGATCTATAGTATATTGTGATGCCAAAGAACAATCCCAGTTACTAATATTGCCATTTAGAAACATTTTGTCTTTTTCTTCAATTTTTTTTCTTCAATTTTTTTTCTTCAATTTTTTTTAGTCAGGGTTTATGAGGATTAGTGGAAAACAACACATCCCGATGGATATAGAATCAATGAATCGTTTTGATTCGGGAAACGCTTTTTAAAATATAAAATCTCCTGTTTTTACACCGGTTTCAGGAGACCAAAGTTTTGTGAATTTTTGATTTTTGTCTTTTTTTGTCAAAATCGCAGGTGGTCCCCCCCACGGGGCAAAAAGTGCATGTTTTTTGGAAAAAAAGCGACAAAATATTTTTCGTCTGTAATTCAAAATACATAGCTTCCTACGCTGTAGCATGCCTCTGGGAGTACTGTGCCGTTTGTTCTACCTTGATACGATCTTTCCCTGTGGTGTTACTCTACAATAAGAAGCCGTTTTGAATCAGTTAATAGAGATGAACACTGATATTTACAAGAGTGATTTTCATAGACTAGCTAGGACATGAATTGTATCGTTCCGTGTACTGTGTACACTAGCTACTTGTATACTGTGGTCTATGCCGCCCAAATCAGGTACTTTGGTCGGCTTTTACTCGGCGAGGAGATCTCGTAGCAAGGTTAGAGAGAGTTCATTTAGAAGCCCTTACTCAGGAGATTACAATGCGCTTTTCAGAATTAAGATCTGAAGTATTTTGGCTATGCTAGAAATTCAGCCTTTGAGACTGGTCTCATACAGCATTTGAGACTGTGTTATTACCAGCATGAGCCAGGTGATTGTCTTTTACTAACCTCCACCGGTCCAAGAACTGTACTGGATGCTATATACCGCCTAATAAATTCATCATTATCTATGTACATGTCCTTGGCTGTGTTGGTTTTTTTATTATGAATCATGTGATTTCTGACTACCACGTGACTACATCACGTGGTCACGTGATCACTTCGGCGTTCACTTTCCAATACAAAACTTGCTGAAAACCGCCCCCAACACCTCCTCAATCCCAATACCCTGTCCTGTAATCATACCAATACCATCTGCAGCACAATTCAGCTCCTCGGTGGAAAAAACGACATTGTCCAAATCGTACTCTAGAAACGTCTCCAGTGCTGGAATCACCGTGGCAACAAGATTATCTTTGACCCGCTGAGACGCCAGAATCGGATCTGAGCCTTCGATAGTAGTGATGTTAGAGAAGGTGTTGGAGAGATGGCCCAGAAGAGGTTCAACTCCTGAAGATGTGAGACAGGAGACGGGGATGATGGAGTCACGTGACAGACCGATTTCGCTGACTAATCGGTTTTTGAGAGCTTCGGTCACGTGCTCAGGAACCAGATCTGATTTGTTCAGGGCCACAACAATATGCTTATCCTTGAGTTCCCTCAACTCAGCAATGATATCGTTGCTATGGTTACTATCATCACATGGCAGCACCGCCATGATCACGTCACTCTTGGCAAACCTCTCTCTAGCTCTCTTGATACCCTCCTTCTCTACCAACCCCACCTCACTTCCCTCTCTCAGTCCAGCAGTGTCTCCTAGCACCACTTTATAACCTGCCACATCCAGACCGATTTCTACCACGTCACGTGTGGTTCCTGCTTCTTCAGACACGATAGCTGCGTTTCTCTGGGCCAGAATGTTGAGTAGAGACGACTTTCCGGCGTTTGGAGGGCCTAATAACGACATTACAATGCCTGAAAGCAGAATCTCCGATCTCTGAACCTGCGCAAGATGGTTTTTGATGTCTCTGAGCAACACGGAAACATTCTCCTTGGTCTTTTGTACCATGACTTCTCCACTATCAATCCCCTGGTTGTCATCTGAAAAGTCAATCAGTGCCGTCAATAAAGCCATGTTCTCAACAATAGCCTGTCTCCAACCTTCGTACACTTGTTTGCTATGTCCAGACGACGCTTCTAACGATGCCTGACGTTGACTTTCAGTCTCAGCTTCAATCATACTGCCGATACCTTCAATTTGCGTGAGATCCAACTTTCCGTTGTAAAAAGCTCGCTTGGAAAACTCTCCTGGCTCAGCATAACGAATGGGGAGTCCAGAATCTGGTTTCACACGCTGAATAGACTCCAGGACAGCTCGTACGACTGCAGGACCTCCATGGACGTGGAGTTCGAGCAGATCTTCTCCGGAATAAGATTTCGGACCGTTGAAAAAAAGCGTTAGAGCATGATCCAGGACCTGGGGAGGGCTGGAAAACGGTTTTTTCAGCGTAGCAAGGGTGGCTACACGATGAGGAGGGGTAGTAGAACGATTAGTCAGCTGCTTATAGACAGTGGAGGTGTCTGGACCTGAGACTCTGATGATCGATACTGCCGCTCTTCCTGAGGCGGAAGATAGCGCGTAAATGGTGGATTTCGCGTGCCTGAACATTACGTAAGCGAACGAAACAGGTTACGAAAAGATTGGTATCAGTTTGGGTATTTGAAGGGGTGTGTTGAGAGTACACTGTGGTGTAAAGTGAGAGATTGAAAAAGTCGAAATAAGGTTGGGGTGCATGATATCTGTAAGAGGAAAGTTTATTTGGTAGGAGTAAGAGATGACTACTGAGATGGACGGTAACTGGGTCAATATTGAATGAATTGCTTAGTTAATTGGTATAAGGGTTAATAAGAGGTGGTTCTGTGCACTGTTTAAAGCTCACGTGATTTGGGGTCAGATTCAGTAAGTTGGAAGAACAGATTGTATATCATAAGCCTCCTAGAAGTATAAAAGTTATACAATTAGATAGCCCTCTTCTTGGAGATTCGTTTTATATATCCTTAATCTCTGTAACTTCTCCCTACGTTCCTCAATTACCATTATAGTGACATTATCTACACACCCATCTGTAGTCTCAGTTTCCACTCAATCAGAATTATAAAACATGCAATCTACTCCTCTCATCATTCTGAAAACTCCCATACCCTTCAAATCTCCCCTACTACCTTCCAATGTCATATTATTCTGACTGCCTTCAAAATCCGAGTCTCCAAATAAGCTTTACCCTCCAACATGCATGAACAACTTTCGCATCCCAACATCTCATCATCGTCATCACCACAACATACACAAAATGCTCAATTTGCGTCGGATTGCGCTGGTTCGGCCTTCTATAGCCGCGTTGAGCCGTCTACAACCGGCTCACAACAAGTTTTCGACCTCTACGCCCGCCAAATCGCATGAAAATCCACTTGGAATTCCCAAATCACCCTCCAGTGCCCCGCGAATCCCCCGAAAAACAACCAGACGCCCCGAACCGATAGCCGGAGTGAAGAAAACGGTGGTGGTTTCCTCGGCTAAAGGCGGCGTTGGAAAATCGACCGTTTCCGTCAACACAGCTCTGTCTTTAGCGAAACGCGGTCTCCGAGTCGGATTACTGGATGTGGACATTTTTGGGCCCTCTATTCCCACAATGTTTGGTCTTTCGGGTGAGCCACGTATGACAAATGACGGAAAACTCATTCCCATGTCGAAATACGGCATTCAGGTAATGAGTATGGGGTTTTTGGTTGATCCTAATAAGGCAGTTGCCTGGAGAGGTCTACTGGTGCAAAAAGCTCTTGAACAGCTGCTACAGGACGTGGACTGGGGTACTTTGGATGTACTGGTTATGGATCTTCCTCCTGGAACAGGAGACGTACAGCTTACCATTGCTCAAACAGTCAAGATAGATGGAGCTGTTATTGTGAGTACTCCTCAAGATGTGGCTTTGGTGGATGTCATCAGAGGCCTGGATCTGTTTGAAAAAACATACACTAAAGTGCTTGGTCTGGTTCAGAACATGTCTGTCTTTGTATGTCCCAACTGTAACCATGAGACCCATATCTTTGGAGTGGATGGAGCTGTGAGTGAAGCCAAAGCTCGTGGTCTGGGGGTGCTTGGAAATGTTCCATTGGACCCGCAAATCTGCTCTCAAAGTGATAAGGGAGTGCCTGTGGCTGTCAGTGGAGGTGTGCAAGCAAAGTATTATGATGCTATTGCCGAGGGGGTTGCTAAGCAGCTGGATTTGGCGTAGTCTGGAGACGTACTGTATATAGTAATATTTATCTTAACGTTTACTTAGGTATAGTGGGATAGAATGAGTAAGGTTGTTGGGAAAAGAGAGAACAAGGTTGCGGTGGGAGTAATGGGCAAAGTAGGTTTGCATATGGTAAGTAAATGGTAAGTAGAGGGAGTGGTAGGGGTGTACACTGTATTACCGTGAATATGTGTTTAATGAATATGGGATTTTGTTTCCGTACTCTTTGTAGTCCAATAACTATCTCACAAGAGCACCACACAGAGATAATGCTTCAGAGACGTTCAGTAGTGTCATTATTTCTCAGTTGAGAAAGCCACATTGTGCAATCAATATACGAGTTACGGAGCTGTAAATTTCCCAGTACATGCCTTCAATTTCATAACACCCAATGACTAACTCCCGATCCTCAGAAAATCAACATCCACCTCATAATCCCCCAAACCAAAATCACCCATCCTTCGCAAATCATTAGAAACCCCATATCTCCACCAATACTCCCCCTACCGTAACCCAACCACTACCATTTGATTCCCCTTGATCTCCTCTATCCTCCACGCCACTCAATACCCTAAACACTACTCCCCATTGCCACGACCAATCCCACCCTTCTGTGTCGTCCTCGGGCCATCACGTGACCCTCTTATTCCTCTTTTAGCTGCATTAGCCGCGCTAGGCTGCTTTAGTCGAGCTTAGCCTCTCGAACCGCGCTAAACTTATTCCGGTCAGGCTAGTGGTTCAAGCAGGGGTGGCATGTGAGATGGTAGAGAGCAGAGGAGTTGCGCTGTGTGAGGTCATGTGACCTGATGACTCACGTGATATCAGGACTCTACTAGTACGCCATTTTTTAATATCCATTTCTATACCATTGGCCCCACTAACCATAGACTACCAGTACAGTAGCCAATACTACCCTGATTAGTGGAAACGGGTGGACCCGTGGAGATCTTGCATTGAGTCAAAGAGGCACAAAAAGAAAATTCGCCGGCTAAAACGAGTGCTATACCGAGGTACAAAGACGTTTCAGGTGTTATGCTGTAGATACGACATGGTTGGTAATGGGTATTGACAAGGTGAGGTTAAGGTGGTTTGTGGTGTTTTTGTTCTTTCTGTATTTGTGTTCAGTCTCTGAACTGTGGTCATTTCCATATCACTGGCCCCTTTCATCTTGCTCATATTCAACCCGCTTTGGTAATCTTTAGTGGTGAGCTATAAGTGACACCCTGCTAGCCCAATATACCTGCATGCTGTGGGGTGGTCTGCCAAGACGATGGTGTTCATTATTAGCCCATTATAGGGCCGTCCATAAGTGAGCAAGAGAAGGCAGCGCAGAATGGATGAAAATAATGAAAATGAATTCAGAAAAATTGAAGAAAATCCACAAAATTTCACTACAGCTCGTTTCACTTGTACCGTACGATTGCCGTTCGTTTCGTTTAATTACCACCCCTAGCCGTTAATATTGAGGATAATAATGTGGATAATATTCCTGGATCTGTCTGTAACGTGCAGGGCCGATATGCCTGCTTATTGAAGGCATAACTGATTCGACCAAAGCGTGAATAACGTGAAAAGTCCGTACTGTACAAGTATAACCACTCTTGGCATTATTACTTCCCTGAGTCTCTGAGTCAACTACTGTTATACACCCTGACGTGCACTGTCGGACACCGTACATACTGGTACTGTACGTAATATTCTATAATACCCGTTGTCCGTTTTCCGTTACATCAGACCACCGCTAAACCAATCTTGCCCACCTGAAACTCGTATTCGTACCCTGCCATCTCACTGGCCGTTTGTGGACATGACGCAATTACGTTATTGTGGGCCTCAACCCAACTGGGGTTTTGGGTCATTATGGCAACCATTATATAGCGTACTCTCTATCATCCTGTAACACTCTCCACTCTTCTAGTCTCCACCAGCCCAGTTTCTACGCTCAAACGTTGACGATAATGCAACCCTGTAAGCGGGGCATCACCTGTGACATCTTGAAACAGTAGCTCAGATACTGCTTCTGAATACGCTTGTATGTCAGGAGTATTGCAGGGTTGTTATGAAGGAGTGTATTGACTGTCTCACAAACTGTAGAATCATTGTCTGAAAGGTTTGATCGACAGTTACAGGGCTATCACAACAAAGTGCACCTAGAAATAGAGCCAAAAATCTGATGGAGTTGTGGTTTTGACACGATCATAATGTGATCATTTCAGAAGGTTCCCAAAAAAAACCACCCCCTAATCTTTACTTTTCACCTAGTTGGAGGCGTTATTAGCACTCTCGCCACTTCTCACTTCTACAGTACCCCAAATAAGCTCTTAACAACATCCCAACAAAGGGTTGGTTAAGCTTTTCCAACTACTCCTTGCTGGTTTTGAAGCCGTCCCAGCTCGTTCAATTTTGGGCCATCGGCTTGCAAAATTCACAACTATCTTCCTCGTCACGTGACCATCCTCACTACAAAATATCTAAACCCTAACCCCCAAACTCCCCATTTCCCAAACTGATCTTCAGATCGGCACAACAACAATTAAGAATAAGAGCAAGAATAAGCAAGGATAAAGCAAGGGTGAAAGCTGGAATGCGCCGGATAACGGGATAACGTATTGATAACGTTACAAGGAGATACAGCCGGGTATGGCTGTAGAAAGAGGTACTGGCGTTGTCAATTGATCAAGTAAACAACACAAAACCACGAACTTGTACAGACTGATTGGTGATGTTCACCTTGGTACTTTATGCTTGTCTACAGTCATTATTCACTTCGTTATAAATATATTACCCAATGCAACCTATACTAATAATAATGCAACCAGCCTGCTGGCTTTCCCTCTTCGTTTTTTTGTCTCAAGCGTTCTTCGCAGTTTTTCTTTTTTCATGTCAAGTGCTTTCGCTTCGCTACAGCACTTAACATCGTCTGAGGACAAACATGGACACATCCGATGTAGCCACTTCACCCCTCTTCTCCAACCCCTGGAGCATATCCATCAGGGTATTGTTTCGATGTCCCTCTGAAGCCATAATGTTGGCGTACCACTTGTACTCCTCGGAAGTCCACTTCTTGCCCCACTCTTCAATCTCCACGTTCTTTCTAGCAGACGAAAAGAGCACCTCGATATCACCCACACTCTGCAGAAAAGCCAGCTGCTCTTCGAAAGTAGGAGGCATGGGAGGAGGCTGACTGATGAGCTCACAGGTGTTTGTAGTGATCATAGAGAGAGCCAGCATCTGTCTGAGAGCTCTGTCGAGATTAGGAGAGATGGTCTTGTTGAAGAAAGACAGGTTGGAAGGGTACAGCAAGACCATGCATCCTCCCGGAATAAGTTCTCGCATTCGAGCATTGACAAACTCCTTGAAAGGAGGCAGCACGTGAGTAGGCAGGGGAAGAACTGCAAACGTGTAGTGCACTGAAGCCGGAGGGGCCACTATGCTAGTGTTGGTGGTCATGAACGAGTAGCTCTCAAAGACGTCTCTGGGAGGAGTAGTATGAGGCAGCAACTGAACAGTAGGAGCACTGAGGTAGTCCGTACTATGTCTAGACGATAGAGAAGTGCTTCTACTCAACTGAGACTCGTTAGGAGAGCTGGCATGAATGTAGTTGAGAGACGCTCGGAGCTTTCGGTGGCCCATCAAGTCGTCCTCCTCCATATCGGGAGACATGGGATCGAACTGGTGGCCAAAGTACGAGAGTCTGGGCGTCAGAGAAGGAGACGCCACCTTTGCAGCATCCACTACATCTCCTGCGAACCGTGCCGGAGGAGTGTCTGTGGCATGCGTAGTGGGCACCCAAGCTTCCGGAGAAGTGCCGTAAGAAGGGGGAATTATGGATTTGTGAGGAGGGACCACATGGGTCACGTGCACCGAGATGTCTGTGTTTTCAGACAGAGATTTGTAAGTGTCCATAATCTCGGGAATGGCTAGTTGGTAGGCGTCTCCAAAGGAGGATCGAACTGAGAGAATCTTGACCGTCTGTTCTCTAGACTGAACGCCCACGTCTACCAGATTGGCGGAAATAACATGTACTGCCTGCTCGAGAATACTGACGCCTGGCGAGTCGCAAAACGGAGGACTGGCGACATCCAGCGGGTCTAACGACGTTGTTTTGGTGTGGATCCGCTCGGCATAGTGGTCCAGAGACGGCTGTGTCGGCGTTTCGAATGGAAAAGACAGCATACTGTGCTGTGTAGTTGACGTTAGTTAGTTGAGCTTTACTTGGTGAATGTGACAGCTGACAGATGAGATGGTTTTGGTCGGTGTTAAACAGGTCGAATAGCTGGTCGTGGTCGTCTGACTGGTCGATGCAATGAGCTAACAGGTCAGGTTGAAGGTCAATATTTCATGTGGTGTTTTTTTTTTTTTTCAATTCAGCGGAACACTGCTCCTTTATCCAGGATGTTACCGTCCACTTTTCGTTTTCGGTCTTCCGCCTAATCTCCCTTTTTGCGTTTTTCGTGTTTTGTCTTTTTTTTTTTTCCTCGCCAACTCTGCTTTTGCTATTCCCTCGATTGAAGAAGAAGCTTATTTGGCTACCCGGATTATCGAGCAATGGAGCCTTTGGGAAGGTGTAGAAGACGATACAATGGAGTAATGGCAGATATGAATACATAGCTGTGACCGCCTCGAGAAGGGGAGTAAAATGAGATATCAAACTCCCTCGTAGCTGCCCAACTCATTCCGTAAACTACACACCCTCAACATCTCCAAACTATATAGCCACCATCGAAAAGAGCATTATCCCAACACAAGTTTGATCCAAGACATGCACGTCTAAACCGTCCTTCAAAGTCGGGCCTCGTAACACAAAATCTTCGTTTGAAAAGCCTAGCCTGCTAATTCAGCCGTTCCGCATCTTTTGCACCACTCAGAATTCGCCTACGACCTCTCCCCGTCCCTCCACCCCTCCACGGACACATTACCGCATCCAGGCCTGCAAAAAGCCTATTTGCCTCCCAAACCTGCAAACTCTAAATCAGCTGCTCCGCTACCCTATCCAGTAGTGCAAGGCGGAACCGGCCATTGGGCAGATAGCGGTTTGTAATATCTTGACCGGTTGATAGCAGTGGTCACGTGACTAAAAACTGGAGAACATACTCGTACCCCCATCACGTGACGGCCATTGTAACAACTCTAATAGCCGAATCTTGTCCATGCCGCCAAGACGTGTGACCTTGGGCTGAGCAAGGCACGGAATGTTGCTTGCGATCCAACCTCTTTGGAATTGGACGTTTCTGGATATCGCCCGAATGCCCTAGATCACGTGACTCTGAAACTGCGCTCGAAACCTCGCTGGCGTAAGTATCCATCGCTCTATTGCCACTTCCGTTTGGAGCCGGTTTTAAACTTCTTTTAGCTAACAATGTCCCAATCCAAACTTTATTTATTCTCCCAACTAGGAATCTCCAGTTCCCAATAAAATCCAGGCGGATACTTGAGGTTATTTGTTTGCTCTCTATAGTGCAACAGTTACAGGTGAGATATGCGAGCTACAGAGATGAGAGTACTACCATTGGAATCACGTGACCGAGCTGATTCGATTGGTGGTACTCTCATATCTGTAGCTCTTCCAGAACCCTTCCTACACTTCACTCCTCCACCTACAATAGAGATGCCGTTTTAGGTCGCTTTGGTTTGGAACACATGGTAGCCGCTTGAGAAACGCTCGAGGCGCTTGAAACTTGCTACGGCTGCTAGTGGTTCGGGATTTGGAGCTGCATAGGTAATGCCTTGCTCGGCTAGTTTGGCTGTGGTCACGTGCTGCGGGAATAAAGAGTCACGTGGATATATTTAACTGTGTGCGATCAGGTACGGGGCCAAACTAGCTTATCTGATCTACGGTGGGCCTAGGTGGGTGGGCGGACATACTGTACGAGTTGGCATAAGTCGCCATTCAAGGGTCTAGACAGGAATACATGGAGCAACAGTTCGGTTTCCGAAGTGTGAGTGCTCGGTCTGTATGTATCCATGTAGTCGTACACTGTTATGTCTGAGCTCAGGTACCTACTTGCTGTGGTTGCTTTTTGGGCCCGTTTCTTTTTGTATGCTATTGGTCTTGCTCTGCTCTGCAATGTGAAACGGCAGCGTCAAAAGAAATCCATAAGGACAATGTTACGAGAGTACATACCGGCATATCACACAGTACACAGCACAACAGTATGTACTACTGTAGTGCTTGACATGCTTGCACATGTAATCTCGGTGGTAATTTCGGCGTCCGCGCATACATGTCTTCTGTATCCAGCTGCGTATCCGGGCTTGTACAGAGGGCTGAGGTGCATGGCCTTCACGTGTTTGTAGGTTTAGGGCTGGAACCCTGAGCAGGGGTCCAGGGAACAAGTGAATAATATCGTTGTGTGCGTGGGGGTTCGGCGAGTGCACTGGTTTAGTCGGTTTGGCCGTACCTGGTTCGGGTGATGAGATAGGTGGTTTTTAGTGTCGGTGCCCCTTGCAAGACATAAAGAGGTGTATTCTTTTATACATTCTTCCTTTCAGGGCACTGTTTGTATCCGTTTCCGTGTCTCACTGTCTGTAACGTGTGAAAAATGCAGAAAGTCCAGTACAAAAATATGACACAGCATGAGCAGGTGTAAGTCGTATTTCATACAATATCTGACTGGTCACATGTACCGAAGCCACATCGTCTTACTAATCAGGGCTAGGACAGCCCAAATAGGAAATCCGCCCTAGGTTGCTAAAGATCGACAAAGACAAACTAAAAGACGTACTAAACGGGTCCAAACTTAGCCTACACACCCGGGTCCAAATCACGGGTCCCTGATCTACGCTGAGGAAGAAAAATTTGCAATCCCCCAAATCCTGTGGTTGTACGTAAACAAAGACTTACGTAATCAACAGGGCCGTCTCCGGGGCAACCGCTTTGCATAAAATTAAATCTATTAAAACCACACACAGTCGCCACGGACGATCGACGGACTCCGTAGCAACTTTTTCTAGCTGAACTTTGGCTGGGAGGAAAGTTTGGCGAGGTGGCTTTTGGTAGCATACTGTGGGTCCAATATTGATGCTATGGAGATGAAAGTAGTTTCATTGTAAAGCTGGAAACGAGACGATCATTTTGGTACTAACGAAATTTCAATAGCACCTATAATACGCCCGTATACATCTTCTCTAAGAAACCTTAATGGATGTTAAACCGTAGTCCAGCGAGTAACCCGATCCATAAACGATGCCAAGTGGGAGCAAGGGATCGTTTAGCAAGAAAAAATTGGCTGCCAAAGAGAGCGTCACGTGTCACGAAGCAGATAAGCTTTCATTCTGTACCGGTGAAACGTAAAAATCAGCCCACAAAAATCCCACCCCAAAAATTTGCGACTCTAAGTAAACGCTTGAAACATCTGTACAGACGTTTCAAGTGTGCGTTGGTCTAATTATGTGTTAGTGCAACAGTGTCACAGAAGGGGCTGTTTCATGTGAGTCAGGTGATACAGGGGTGATACACTTGTCACGTGACGCAAAAAAATATTACCCAGATTTTCTTGAGCAGCCAAGCTGGCCCAAGTCACACCTACATGCTCATGTAAGGGCGTGTAAAACCGCGGTTAAACGAAACTTTAATATCAGAAATAAGGTTTTCGGCTGTCACCTTCATGCACCCTTCCTCTCTCTTCCAAATCGTACTTTCAACCGTTCAAACGGCTCAGAAATGATAATCCGCACTGCCATCGATCCCATACAGCTCCAACAAAAAGCACGGCCAGATCGGAGCTCTTTGGACAAAAGTACTAAACATGTTGTATCCATACCCGAAAATACTCTAAAACCTTAATCTACCCTGACAGCAATGTTGTTTGAACGACGGAAACGTCTCCCCTGCGCGTAGTTGTGGTTCTATCGAGTTTCTGAGTGGTGCATATTTTTCCCCCGCACGTGGCCAACATTCCACCACTATTCCCCTCTCTCTGGGCCCACCCTGGCACAAGTTACCGTGTCTTTCTTCGCATTAGCCTCCATCGATTAAAATACGATGGCAAGAATACGAAAATCCAATTTCGGCCTTGTCCAAAAACTCTGTCCCCGGTGTGAGTATTTAATCGACTTTTAATTTTTTTTTCTTTACAGGGAAATAGCAATCATCGAGTTTGGGTTTGGGGAGTCACGTGAGCATAGTAAAAGGGTCACGTGATGAGCGTTTCTTTCGGCTACATTGTTAACCCCGGAAAACAATTGCGCTGTACAAAGGCTAAGTAAAGTTTACTTGGGATCATGGGGAGAGGAGAGTACACAAAGGAGCACTTCCTGGGTGCTGTGTGGCCGATACGGACTTTTCCTTCACCCAGTCGAATCTTCCAGTCAGCGCGAATCTCACAGTTGTTTTAGATTTTCTGTAGCTCTTCTGTGACTCACTGGAACAGTCCCCCAATGTCTCACATATGTCTGGAATGTACTTAGAGGCTAATTAAGGTGCGTCAGCCGCAGTTGAGGTATTTGAAATATAGTGGAGAAGCCATA
Source organism: Yarrowia bubula (assembly GCA_900519075.1). Lineage (NCBI taxonomy): Eukaryota > Fungi > Ascomycota > Dipodascomycetes > Dipodascales > Yarrowia > Yarrowia bubula. The sequence continues at coordinate 1,922,487 of ULGX01000002.1, forward strand.
AATGGAGATTGATGGCGTTCTGAGACGCTAGGAATGTCTTTGGGGACGCTTCAAGTCACCTGAGAACGTCAGGAGTGATAATATTGACCTCCTAATGACTTGCTCCGTGAATTAAATTCGTTGTTTCTGCTGGTAACATTCCACACAATATTATCCGATCAACCGAGATATGGTCGTGTTCTGAGACACGGAGGGTCACGATATACAGTGCGGGAGAAGCGTGTGATAACACCTATTTAAAAAATGTTTAAAAAATGGTTCGATCGATCTGTATCTCGGGGAAGAGATGAAATGTTGTAACTCTACACCCTCATTTCAAGCATCATATGCCTTATAACCCCAGATTATTAATGCTACTATGGACTGGTTACATAATCAGAAGTACGGTAATGTGGTATTCAAGTGTACTTGTCGTAACTATAACATTCTATGATCCTTGTATTACGTGACCTTCATACCCCAATTGAACAGTATGTTTGACTTTGAAATGATATAGATCACGTGATCTACTTGTATATCACGTGACCATACCATTGTATTATCATGTGACCTTCATACTATCTCAACCACCAGCCTTCTGACTTCCTACGCACACTCCACCCATTAATATACAAAATTCATTCCTACATGACGTGATTCGTCACGTGATCGTCACGTGATCTCCATCCTCACCACATGACTCCACCCTCACTCTGTCTAGAGCATATCATCCAGACTCTTCTCAGAATCCATCTTGATCAGCTCAAACATTCCCTCGGGCATGATGGGCTTTCCCTTGGCATCAATCACGTATCGGAAAGGCATCTCGGTGCTCTCGTACTTGGAAAACTTGAGCTCGGGATAATCAACATACGGAATCTTGTCAATCTGCATCTTCTCGTCCACCACCTTCTTGGTCACTCGAACCGCGGTATCTGTGGTCATCTGGAACTTGTCGAGGTTTCGGCCAGCAAAGCCGTACTTTCGAAGCTCTCCAGTTCGGTCTCGGGGAGGATGGTCTCCGAGAATACCTCCAAACAGAAAGATATCGTACTTGTCTCCGTCCTCAGGAGAGAGGGTCTGCTCAGCTGAGGGGTCGAGCAGGCACACACGTGACTTGTCAAAGTCGGAAATCACACTTTCAAACTTGGTGATTTCAGTTTCCGTTCCCTGGACCTTGGCTTCAATCAGGTTGTCAGGCAGAACAGTTCCTGCAGGCAGAGAAGAGAGATAAAACTTGTCAGCACCGACATCGGAAGCGATAGCGGCGTACTCCAGCTTGACCCACTCGGAGAAGCCTTCTTCCATGTGCTCAATGACAAAAGTGGACATTTTGAGAGTGTTGGTTGTGGTGAAAAATCAACCAAAAAAATTAAATAATTTAGATTATGCAGGTCTGGATGAACTCTATTCGGGGGGGATATTTGGGGTGATGATTGTGGGTGATTTTGTATGGGGCGAAGAGAGATGAGGGTGTAAAGGTGATTAGCTAATCTAGGGGAGTATTTCAGCTGTTTTAATTTTAAAATTGGACCATAATTGAGTAAGTTAGAGAGGATTAAGGAGGATGGCTCTCTTATTGCCAACTAAATACTTGACATCTCCCAACCTCACTTCAACTTTACTTAAACATAAGCCCTCAGAAACCCCCATTTTTCTCCTCCAATATTCATCCTACAGCCTTGATTTTTATCTCAAAAAGCTCCCCTCATTCCCCTCATCCTCCCAACACCAATAAACCCACCTAACCAACTCTACAATACTACTCTCATTTTCCCACATCTGTCACACTTGCATAACCCTAACCCCCACATGCATTAATCTGCATCTCCAACATGACCTTCCTCCAACTACACACATGGTCCTCGAAATCGACAACAGCTACACGGCAGCTCACATACCGACCTACCCCTCACGTGACCAGCAGTCTCTCATCCCCCCTCAGCTCTGGAAACTGCTCCTGAACGGCTGGATTCGGGTTGCTGAACAGCACCTGATCCGGGTTTCAGATGAGAACCAGCGGGTGGAAAACGCCGATATCCTCGAGATTTCGACCTGGATCGACTCGTACCTGCTGAACACAGACGCAGGAGACACAGATCCAAACCTGGACTATCTGGTGTACCAGTTGTGTCTGACATGTCCTTTTGGAGTGGTTCTGAAACCGCAGAGTGCATGGCGTTTTGTGTTACGGTACTATGCCAAGAACTCTCGTCCGGTGCTGAATTTGCTGGGAGGCAACCCCGATCTGGCTGAGATTGCTGCTTTGGGCTTGCTTGAGCATGTCAAACAGAACCCAAAGGAGTATACTGAGTATTACGGTGCGGAGGGCACGTCCAACTTGGTCATTCTGAGATCTCTGCTCGATACAGGCAACAAGGACAAGTTGGAACCGCTTAGTCAGCTTTTTGTGGGCCAGAAATGGCTCGTAAACACTCTGGCGGCCTTCCCTACAGAGACCACTTACTCTCAATTGACCCAGAAACAAAAAGACCTGGCTCGTGCGCTTCTCTACATTGTCTCAACGTGTCTCCTTTCCATCCCCTTTCTTTCCTATTTCGAAAAGCTGCTCAGATCGGCGCTATTTCTGGACCTCAAAAAGAAGTACCATCTGGCAGCTGTCCTGCTTTGTGCTACTAATTTTGTCGATCTCATCACAGTCAAGTTTTCAGCAGCAGCGGGCTTCCAAGGAGTGGTGTCTGTGTTGAACATTGAACGAGATCGACTCAGTGAAAAGCCGCAGTTGAGGTTTCCTGCTGCTCCCAAGAAAAAAGACGATTTTCAAATTTCCGAAAATTTCGAAGAACAAGCTGCTGCTGCTCCATCAGATGCTGACGCTCACGTGATCATGGATATGTTCCCGCAGTTCAACTTGGGCCAGGCCAAGACGCTGATTCAGCATCATGTGACGACAGAGGGTGCCATGGAGTATTTGTTTAGTAATCCAGACTTGTTGGAGGACACCAGTTCGATTCCTGAGTGGGCAAGCGATTCACGTGACGTTGCTGACTCAGCATTCACTGACACTGCTCTGGCGGACTCATACATGCCCATGCCTGTCACTTCTAACCAGTACATTTTCGGCAAAAAAGAAATCTCCTCGTCTCTCAACCCTGACGAAGACACCAAATCAGCCAACCTCCAGCATGCTCTCAGAATGGTGTATGAAAGTGATGAAGATGAGCGAGATGATACGTATGAAGGGCAAGAAGGTCCTGAGGAGGATTCTCAAGCCAATGCCAAGCTTGACAGAATCCAGCAGTACCTTTTCCAGCTGTATTCTTCCAACAAGGGTGTTTTTGAGAAGACTGAGAGGAAAAGCAAGGCTCGAAATGAGCTCAAGAAGACGACTGAGTGGTCTGATGAGCAGATTGAGGGCTGGGCTAGGATGCTAGAGCGAAACCCCAGACAGTTTAAAATGCTGGAGAGTAAGCAGCTTGAGATGGGTGTTTCCAAGAATGATGAGCCCAAGAGGGAGAGTAAGGATAAGGGTAAAGAGGTGGAGAGTAAGCTGACTCCTGAACAGGCTGCTGCTAAACAGAAGCAGAAGCAGGCGAGAGATAGACGGCATAAGACGCAGAACAAGAGCTCCACTCATCATAGAAAGAGTGCGCATGATAGGAAGATGGGAAAGGCGAGCTTTGAGTAATTAGACTAGCTAACCTACTGTACATGTTATATAGTTATAAATACAAGCATTTACCATTGTCAGTCTGAATTGGAGCTTCTCTATACTCATTGAAATATTCAAATCAGACCAAAATATGTAGCTACAAGTAGATGAAAACCAGGCAAGAGTGAACATGTTGAACATATTCCAAATCACAACGCTTCCAGATTCTTCTGAAGAATTCTCATTTCCATTATTATTTGAGAAATGCCTTTTTTCATGAAGCTGAAAGGAGCCTCGAGATCAGCATAGATCGACACAATCAGGAACATTCAGGTACAAAATCTATCAAAACGCTTGTTTACTCGTAGAAATGTCTTGGATTTATTATACGACTCTCTTTAGACTCAGCCCTGTTTGTACAATACTGCCGAAGCCAAGATATTTGTCATATAGGTATTTGTCCAATATTAAGGGGTTGGTGTAAGTACCTAGTATCGTACTCTTACTACAGTATTATGACTATACGCCAGATGGCTAAGTTAACCACACTGCCTATCTCCACTGTCTCACATGTTGTTTCAGGTATGGAGTATATATACACTTGCATCCCAGCTACTTGACTCACAAGATGACCGAAAAAAACACCCAAGATCAACTAGCTGCTCTCAATGAGAAATTCACCCGACTTTTGAGCCTTGTCGAGAGTCAAGCCGATTCCAAGGATCTCAGGACCACCAAAGTCAGGTTGATGGAGAATGTGTCTGATGACACTCAGAGCATGGAGGTGTGGATCAAACGCTTGTACCATATTGTGTGGCTACAGTTTATGGTTTGGACCGTCCTGTTATATTTTATCTTTACAAACAGCTTCAAGTTGTGAGCCATAGATAATTGATTTCAACAGCTTTTACAGATGCTAGAGACCTTGAATAAGAACTAATCACCTGCTTGCCTATAAGTATCTCTCCAATAAGGTGTTCCAGAGAGTGTCGTTTTTACCACTCCTAAAAGTACCCATAAAACACCTTCTAATACAGCTATGGAAAAACTGAAACCACCATCAAAATCCCCTTCTTCTGGAGATTTCAATTGACTAGTTGACTTACCCTCGTTCCCATCACTCCTATCTCCACTCTCAAACTTCCGTTTTAAGCCTACCAGTACCCCCTGGTATAACAAGCGCACCATCTCGGCGCACGTAAACTCATTCAAACTCCCTTGCAACCCTTTGAACACCTATTATATCACGTGACCAACTTCCATCTCATTACTACACACTTTCAACATATCCTTCAGTTTTCAAATAAAGTTTATCTAAACGTCCATCATGCAGCCAAGCGGTGCCTTCATCTGACCACTTCACACCACACACCACACCATTCAAAATGTCTGAAAAAAACACCTATTCCACTCCTCTCAAGCACTCTGGCATCTTCTTCTCCGGTCTCGCAGCTGGAGGCACGCTCATCACCTCTTTGTACCTGCGACCAGTGTTTCAGCAACTTTCAACCAACGAGGCTTACAACGTTTTCGACCTGATTTACGGAGTAGGAAAGGTGGCGTTTCCGCTTTTTGCGCTGCTAGGAGCTGCGTCCTATGGAGCTGCGTCGGTCATTGAGACCAAGGAGACAAAGCCCGTCAAGTCACGTGCTGAATGGGTACCTTCTTCCAAGACCGTTTTGGCGTGGTCTGCGGGATCTCTTCTTGCCATTGTTCCTTACACTCTGGTTGTCATGAGACCGTGTTTGACCATGTTGTTTGAGCGCAAGGGAGAGGTTGTCAAGGGTCAGGACATTATGGATCTGTTGAACCTTTGGGCTACTCATCATGTTGTGAGGGTGGTTTTTACTACTGTTGGGTTTGTTGGAGGTATTTTGTCGACTGTACTTTGAAATACTGTCGTACTCAGCTCTTGTAATTAGTGAATAAATACTGAATGTGAAATGTTGGACTTCCATGCCACAGAAACGTGAGTGATTGGATAATTGTGAAGGAATACGTACCGGTACAAGCAGAACTAAATGTCTTCTAGTCTCTACAAGGACGTATACTCTCTGAGCCTGAACTAGGAAGAATGATGGTTAAATAGAAAAAAGACACTATGGGAAGACATAGCGTGTATGCTAAGTAACGATCAAGCCTATACCTATAAATCATGAATACAGGTATCAAAACAGAGAGTCAAAAGTCAGATTGACCTGGTCACTAAAAACACCACCAGTGTCCACCAAAGTCAACTAGGAGCGATTATGTAATACCAAAATTACCGTATAAGCAGTGCGGTTCCAACAAGCAACATATCATTTCTGTAGCTCCAATATTACACGAGATATACAGCAAACAAGTTCAAACGACGACAGCAAGAACAAAACGCACGGAAACGCTTAGTGACGGCCATATTCGACATCACACGGCTTCAACGAACACGCCCATACCAATATGTCAACATGTCCAAAAATCCTAGTTTAGGACCCTCGAAACCTAAAAAAAATCGTGCAGAAACGCAAGTAAACACAAAATGAATGGTACCATTCTGCTCGTTGGGAAACGAGGATCACTCCTATATCAATTACTTTGTGTTTCATTTTTACAAAATCTTTAACCCGTTCCCACATACCCAGGAGTAATGGCAGGGTCTTGCAATTTTAAGGTATTGTTTATTTAAGCTATGGGAACATTGGGCAATTTTTTAGTTAAAATTGGGTGTATTTCAAGTAATATCGAAAGTAGTTTGCAGTTTAAAATACAGCCAATTTTAACCAAAAAAATACCCAATGCTCCCATAGCGTAAATAAACAATACCTTAAGATGCCAAACTTCTACCATTAATCCTGGGTATGTGGGAATGCGTTAAAGATTAGCAAAAAATGAAACACAAAGTAATTGGTATATAACTGATGTCCGTTCCCCGACGAACACACTGGTACCATTTATTTTGTGTTTACTTGGGTTTCTGCACGATGTAATTTTATTCCCGGTACTTTATGCTGGGACCAAACTAGGTACTTTATGGTACTTTGTGTGGCTGTAGTTCAATGAATATGGCTCGTAGAAATGCAAAAGATAGTTCATTTTGAAGCCCTTACTCAGGAGATTACAACGCCGCTTTCAGATTTGAAATCGGAGGTGTTTTGGCCATGTTCAAAATTCAGCGTTGAACACTGGGCATAACCAAGTTGTTGTACATTAAAACAGTCGCAATTCACTCAATATTGGAGATAATAACGCCCCATCTTCCGACAATGCTCCATTTGTTACCACTACGGCGTTAAGGTTTAGTCTCATCTGACTGTGCATAATCTGCGATATGCGAACATGAAACAGTACAGGAGGTTCAATGCACATAGGTTTTCGTTAAATAAGAAGCTAAAAGAAACTAAACTACTCTCCGCAGAAAATACCATACTCTCCGCACCAATCAGTACCAGAGTTGGCCTCGGGAGTAGCAGCAGGCTCAGACTCGGACTCGGAGGAAGTAGTCTTGACAGCGAGAGTGGAGCTCTGAGCAACATGCACATCACCGCCAGGAAGGGGCTTGCCAGCCTTCCAGTCCTTGAACGACACAGTACCGGGAATATCACCGGTCAGCTCAATGACATCAGTCTCGTCGGTGTACTTGGCCTTACCGATAGTGATGGTGTCTCGATCGTTATCATAGATAATCAGAGCTCGGGAAATCACGGCAGGACCTCCAGTGAGCAGCACAGTCTGGGAATCGGGCACAGCGTTGATACCCTCGAGTCGACAGCCTCCCTTGGAAGACTTTCGCACGTTAGTAGACAGATCGACGTCGATCTCGGTGTATCCAAAGACGTAGGTGATCTCGGCCTTGGCTCCACACTCCACCTTCCAGGTACCATCGTACTCTCCGTTACCTCCAAACTTCTTAGACAGCAGCTCCAGGGTGGAGTTGGGAAGAGTCATTTTGATTCCTCCGGTATCCAGAACAACGTGGTGCTCCTGGGTGAGCTTCACCTTTGCTCCGTTGATGGAAAATCCACCCAGAGGCATGGCATATCCTCCATGGTGGTCCACGTCAATGGTAGTCAGAGGGCCCTGGTACTTGGCTCTATCGAATCCTCCATAGTAGACGTTGGAAACCACTCCGTTGGAAGCAGGAGTGAGCCAGTCCATGGGTTTCTCGGCGTTGATAGAGTAAACGGCTCGGGGGATCTTTCCACCCACAGCCAGGCCCTTGACGAAAGAGCTCTTGGGGTCGTCGTGAGGAGACTGGCCGAAAAAGCCGAGGTTGTTGGCAAACGTGGTCTTGGAGACGTAAACGTTGAAGTCGTGGAGAGTCTGGCCGGTGAACGAGACGGTATCTGTTCCCCAGAAGCCCTTACCTCCCCAGTTTGCGCCCTCCTTCTTGTACTTCCAGTCGGAGGACTCAGACACGTTGTAATGAGAGCCGGTGCTCTTGCAGTGGCCCGCCAGACAAGCAGTAGAGTTGGCTCCAGGCACCCACAGCAGAGGAGAACCGGTGTCGAAACAGGTGTTCACTTTCTGCGGAGGGTTACCAATCTCCACAACAGCCTGGTACGAGATGTACTGGTAAGTGGAGATGCCCTCGGCGACGGCTCGTTCAGAGAGATAGGCGTCGGAACGCTGAGAGAGATGGGCGGCGACGTCAGGAGAGAGCTCCTTGGCCACAAGGGGGACGTGGACGATTCCAGCGGAAGCCAGAGCGGCAAACAGGAGAAAGTGCATGTTGTTGGGGGGTGTAAAGAAGGGACAGGCGGGTTTATATAGTGTATCCTGTTATACACGGCTCTGGAGACTTTGGCTCATGGTTCAGAGGTGGATCTAGGTTTCGAAGTGAGACCGTTCCTGAGAGCGGGTATAAGGAGAAGGTATCTGTGTGGTACTTGGTGCTTGAGTAACTGGTGAGGGTGAAGAAAATGGGTGTGGATGGTGATTGCGGTATCGTTGTGGGTATCTGGCTACAGTAACTGGTATGGCTTGTGTGTTCTGTCGCCTGTACTGGTTAAGGACAAAGTTCAACGTTGCATTGCCATGAATGTTACATCGACATGTGCAGTGTATGGTGGGCGTTTATTATAGAGCAGCAGTGGTAACACCTCAGAGCCATACAGGTTCAGAAATGAGCAGTACCCCCTCGTATGAGTAGATAATTGTTTGTTTTTTTCAGATTTTTCAGATTTTTCCTGTTTTTTTTGTTTTTTGTTTTTTTTTTTTCAGTTCAGATGAGCCCCCTCGATAGCCGCCCTTGCTGCACAAGGTTATTTCCGGGGTTAATTGAGCAGTACCTGGTGCACCCTAGGGACGTTTTGGGGGTGTAAAAAAATGCTCACGTGATTCTCCTCATTGCGGTGAATCTCCTGGTAGTTGGATTTCTCACCAACACCACCTTGCGCTCTATTACAATGGCTGGTATCTCTAAGTTCAGACAATGTGACTCTCAAGGTTAACCTCAATCAGGGTCTGAAGCAATGAGGTACGGTACCTGAGCAGCTACGGTGATTTTGTGTCTGTTTGTGTGTTGGTGCTGGTGTCAGGCACAACACCGTACAGCACCGTACTACTGGCATACTGTTAGATCCGACCTGGTACTGGTACCTGCCAAGCTCTTGGCAATGTCACATCGACATCAACCTTGAGTTAACTGCAATGTCACATTGACAGGAAGTTTGAGTTAATGGAGCTCGACGTTATGAGTGTGAAATGGTGGGTGGGTGCTCTTCAATCCCATACGATCACTGTCTGAATCAACCAGTTGACTATTCCTTTTTTTTTTTTTTTTTTTTTTTTTTTTCCCTTCCCTTCTTCACCCCACCTCGTCTTCTACACCCCAACAACACCGTCACCACCTCCACACCCCCGATTCACTTCACCCTTCCCACACTTCTCTTCGCTCCTCTTCACCACCCCTTTTACCCTTCTCCCCTCCCTTCTCTACCCCACCACCCCCGTTCCCACTCCCCCCCTTCCCCATTTCTCTC
>ULGX01000002.1:1938729-1958029 GCA_900519075.1 Yarrowia bubula
AAAAAAAAAAAAAAAAAAGTATCCAATCAGAGACAGCCATTATTTATCATCACCCTGCTCGCTGATTCATTTCAACTCGTTATGGCCCACTTTTTCACCATTCTCCCTACACCTAACCCTAGTGACACCTCATTAATAACGCTCAGGGCTTAGACCCAACGCACTCACACACACATCCAACAACATGTCCTCAGACGGAGCCTCCCCCTCGGAAATTCTGCTGGACGCGGCCCGCCGAAACAACATTGAGCAGCTGGAGAGCGTGCTTTCCGGAGGCGCGGCGCTCATCAACGAGTCGCGTGACCCCCTGGGCAACACAGCCCTCCATCTGGCTGCCTCCAACGGCGCCTACGAGACCCTGGACCTGCTGCTGGACCAGGAGGGCGTCGAGGTCGACCCTGTGAACCGAATAAACGGCGACACCCCACTACATTTGGCCGCTCGAGCCATTCCCAAGGCCCCCGAGGTGTCTGTGGCGATTATCGATATGCTGATCGATGCGGGCTCGAATGTGAAGCACGAGAACAAGGAGGGCTTGAAGCCCGTGGATCTGGTGTCGGAGAGCGATGCCAAGTATGGAGAGAGTTTACGGGCAGCGGAGATGGCGTTGTTGATGGGAGATGGTGGTGAGTATAGAGTACTGTCGAGCGAAGCGAGACAGTGCGATCTACAGCAAGAGCAAGTCGAGCGAAGCGAGACTTACGGTTGCGATTACAAAACACGGAATTAGTGACTGTCTGAGCGCAGCGAAGATCGTCACGGTACTAGCTGTACTAGCTGTGTGACAACCAGGATCTTACTGTCTGACACACACTATGTCTTGACTGTCCGAGATCAGCCAATCGGCCAGCTAGTCTGAGCGAGCAATGACCCACGAATCAGTGGGAGTACTGCTTGCTTAGCTATGGCTTGGTTGTCTGGCGACCAGACTGTCTTGACAGCGTGGTTGCTAGGCAGGTGGTACTGTGGCTGTGTCAGCAATGCTCTGTGTCTGCAGTTTTCTGTGTCTGTGTTAGCTGTTTCGGCTGTGTTAGGAGTGTCAGAATGTTCTGCAAAGTGGCTCTTACCAGAGGTCTCTGTCTTCAAGATGACTTTAAGCTTGAGTGTCGGTTAAGAAGCAGAGTCAAGTTGGGATGTTGGACATTCTTATACCCTTATTGATATCCAGATGAGAGTTTGGCAACAAACGACATAACCAGTGTAACTGTACAGACACAGCAGATATGTGCTTGCTCTCTCTTCTATTACTAACTCAGACGACGCTGGATTCATTGGCGAGGAAGACGACGGAGCCGAGTCGGAATAGACTCGAGGTACAATACGATTCTGTAGAAGTAGATGCATATATGATGTCCTTGGGCCTGAGCGAAGCGATGGCCTAGAGTGTAGAGATCATGATCGTAGAGATCATGAGCGAAGCGAATGATCTCGTGTGGCTGTAGTTGTGTTGTAATAAATGTTTATGTTTTCTATTATGCTATTTTATCGTCCTTCTTCATTCACCAAATAGGCTCATGCATTTAGTTGAGGTCTCTAACTAGCGCACCATAGGTTCCGAGTTACTTGACCAAACCTCCTCCAATCACCCTAATTTTCCTGATTCAGACTAAAGTTGTCCCTACAAGTACAATGCCAGTCGTGTAGAGCTGTATGTCCCGTTTCCAGCTTCTCAGCTCGACATTCACTGGACTTGACTGTATAGTAATCACCTTGAGTGTCCTTCAACAGAGGTTTGACAGCACTCCATATCCCTTGTCTACTGACCTTTGACGCGCTTTTCAAGCCCAGATTCGTCGGTTTATGGCCCATTTTGACTCCATTGAGTACCACCTCACAGCCCGTATTCAACGTCCAAATCAGACTACTGGCTGACGGCTTTCGGCCACTCTCTTGGCTATATGCAAACTGTGTATCGGTAGAAACCGTTTTGAAAAACCTAGGAACACTCTTGTCCACCTCAACTCCATCCACATTTCGTTTGGTGCCCTTTTCCAGCCGTTCTCTAAACGCCCTTTTGATGCCAACATCATTACCAGCAGGTAAAACGAGCTCAGCCAGAAAAATCTGCTCAAACACATTCTCAACCACTCCCATAACCACCCCGGTATACTGTTTCATAGCCAGCTTATCACTACAGCTCTTGGACAGAGTCATGGGAGAGTCTCTTCGTCCAGGCTTGGTTCTTACCCTACCAGTAGTAGTATAATATTCTCTTCCTCGAAGCACACAGTCTTCAGGGGCAGTTCCCCAGTCGTCCTCAGCGTCATCCTGGACGTTTTCCATGCTCGAATCTCCACAGGGGAGCTCACTGATCCATAAACTGACGGAAAATTGTGGTTTTAAGCACTTTTTTCCACTTTCCAGGGCTTCCACGTACTCAGAAGAGTCTTTGTTGGCTTCCTCGACGAGAAACACGTTGAATGCGCGCAAAACTAGAATCTCAGCATGCATATCGTGTAACAGAAAGCCGTTACAAGTCGATAACTTTTCGTCAGGAGTAGCTTTGACGCCAGTACAGAGAGCTACACATGTCTGAGAAGAGTCACGTGAGTCGGTGAGCACTATACCTGCCAGGGTCGTCCATTCAGGCACATCATTGGACCGGATAAGTGGTTTGCCTTTGTTTGGGAGCTTGTTGAACTGATCAATGACCAGCTGGGGTATCATCAATGGGTAGCCACGTGATCAAAGTAGTTTTTTTTGGAGTTTAGGGTCGAAATAAAGTCACGTGATGTGTTTTATTTGCGGTTTCAGGGGTGGGAATTGAGGGTATACTGTGTAGTGAAGAGTCGAAAATGGTAGTGGTAAGAAAAAAAAGTTTGTTGAAAAAAGTGAAATATATGGAACAAAATAACGAAGCGGTTGGTGGCCAGAAATTGATGATATTACTGTTTAAATAGGGTATTTCTGAGTGGAAGAGTTGACTGAGTTGGAAATATTTTGGGATTTCCATCGATTTTGCCGTTTTCCCAAAGTTGTTGACATGTTTTGGTACGTCAGATGCTCAATTTGCGTTGGAATGGACTTTGAAGGGAACTGAGGTGTTAGTGAAGCTCCATTTAGTCTATTAGCTTACTCTTTTGTTCTGATTTGACTAACAAAGCGTCTTGTTATTGGCACTTGTATTCACTGAAGAACACACAGCTCTATTGATATTCCCAAAGCTCAATTGAAACATACATAGTGAAAGTTGTAAATCTACATGTATATAAAATACAGAAATGAAGTCCTCTTGTCTCCTACTCTTCAACTCATCAATTCTCTCTACTACCACTCACAACGCCTTGATATCTTCTTACGTCATCAACGGGCTCAAAAATCATCCAATCTGAAATCCGAAAACAGATTCCGAATCCTTGAGGTCTGAATATTCCAAATCCATCTCTTCCCCCCTCCTATTAAAAATCACCCTTCTTGCAATATTTCACCCTCCGTTTTAAGTTCAACCTTAATTTCAATTTAACGTGACGCGTCTTGTTACTTCATCACCACTACAACATGGACGCCAAAGAGTACCTGACAGTCGCCATTTCGGGCGAGCAGCTCTCCGTGAGTTACGCCATGCTTAGCCGCAAGTTTGGACTTGCTCCCGAAGACGCACGACAACTTTTGACCGACTTTGTGGCGAACAACACAGACACTCATGTCACCTATCTTCTTCGGGGCGTGAAAAAACACGGAGTTTCGACGATTGAGCTGGTGGGCGGTGATGACGTGGCCTCTAAGCGGGATGAGTATGATGGATCTGTGTCTCAGCTGATTTATTCTGTGTCGGCTGCCCCCACAACGTCTGCCATGTTGTACAATATGGCAGTTGAGTCGACACAGATGGGTCCTCAGAAGTTTGCCATTGTGTCTGAGTTGGCGGCTGGGGTTGACACGACGGTGAGGAAGCCGGTTGTGGCTGATACACCTGCTCCTGTGGTCAGATCGGCGTCTTCTTCGTTCAGCACTGCTCCTGCCAAAAAGCCTGCTGCTAAACAAAAGCCCAAGCTTGATTTCTTTGGTGGCAAGAAGAAGGTCAAGGAGGAGCCAAAGGATGTGAAGGTGGATGAAAAGGAGGTTAAGGAGGACACCAAAACGGAAGTCAAAGAGGACGTCAAAGAGGAGACAAAACCAGTGAAACCTGCAAAGGCTGGCATTTTGGCATCAGTCAAACAAGGACACAAGAACGAACCCAAGCCAGAACCCCCCAAACCCAAGACCAAGAAACAGTTGGAGGCTGAGGAGGCTGAAAAGCAGCGAAAGAAGGAGCTGGAGGAGGCCCTGTTTGCTGACGATGATGAGGACATTGAGTTTGAGTCTCCTAAGAAGCCAGTGAAGGAGGAGTTGAAGGAGGACCTTGAAGCAGCTCAAGAGGAGACTAAACAGGAGGAAGAGGAGATGGCAGGGGGAGAGATTGATGTTGTCACTGAGGACGTGGAGATGGGTGACGCAAATGAGGAGGAGGATGTTGAGATGGAGGACGTCCAGGAGTCGGCACCTACAGCCCCTCGAAGAGGCAAAAAGAAGGTGGTCAAGAAGGTGGAGGAACTGGATGAAGACGGATACGTGACCTACAAAAAGGTGGAGACGTGGGAGTCGTGTGACGAGGAGGAGGATGAGACTGGAATGAAGGAGGAGAAGAAGAAGGAGATCAAGAAGGAGGTCAAGAAGGAAGTCAAGAAGGAGTCGCCGGAACCCACAAAGGGCAAGAAGAAGAAGGGACAGTCCTCGTTGATGAGTTTCTTCAAGAAGTAAACGAGGCGAGTATATAGTAATGCATGATAGATTGAATGGTGTACTGCTCAGTAGATGTAAACTTCCTAACCAAACCATTTTGATTCATGTAAAAAACGTCTTATACTCAAAGTTGTCAGTATGAAGTACAAGTAGGCTTACAACACATACGAGCATCAATTTCTCTTCATCATTACTTATAATTCACTAAAAGTCACGTGACTACAGTAGTGTAGATCATACCACTTATACAGCACTGTAGCCACATCGCTCCTATCGTACTCTGATACCCAGGTATGAGCTGTTTTGAGCGTTGGGTGTAAATATGTGCGTTTCGTATTCGTCGTATGAGTACTCGTAGTAGCCGAGGCATCTCTCCTGGGCGTAATATTCATTGTATTGAAATTTCAAACACATCATGATATTCCCCAGAGTGAGGGGATTCTTGTGATACCATAATATCCCCACTTTATCCACTTCTCCACTCTGGCGATCAGATAAGTCCTGTGTTTATCAGATGTGACGTCATAACCTTACTGCTCATCTCTTTAGACTTCCCTTCGATAATTAATCAAACTAACCAGCCCGTAGCGAACGTAGAGATCGATATGTGGAATGTCCACAGACACAGAAGCGATCTGTACACAAAAGCAATGCGCTCTTTGCGCTCATTGCCGTGTTTGTGTCTTTGTGCAAGTCATATGTTTACCCCATTCAGCAAACATATGAAAGCGTCCATCAAACCAAAAGCAATTAACCCAAAGGGGAATAGTGATTATTTGGGTGCCTGAGTTGCTCGATTGAGGAGAAGCCCTGTACAAGCGAGATTGCCACAAAGGAAATTAGCTGATTAAATAGATAACCAAATATTAGGCAAATATTAATGGAACAAACACAAAGACACACATTATCTAATCCATCTAACAGACCCCTTCGATCAGATAATTCCACACGCTTCCACTGGCATGCATATTCGCTGCAAAACACGCACGCCACCAAGAATGCGCGTTTACGTGTTAATTGGCACGCGAAAAAGATAGCCGAAATGATGTGCACTTTCTGAACGCAATATAGGTGGTACAAGTAAACCAACACCACTGGGGTGTTCACGTGACTCAGGGGATTCAGGAACATTTAATATTTTCCCAATTACCCCACCAATTACCCCCAGGACCCTCCTCCTTGTGGCCCCCTTCTTAGCACACACCAAACCTTAACTTAGCCTCGCTTGGGTCGTATCCCATCTGATTAAAATTATCAGATGTACATGCATCCCACGTGCATCAGCTTAATTATGCCAGGTGGCAGGAGGTGTGCCGTGGCTAGCAGACTGGCTCCAAATCGTACCGGAAAACAAGCGGTGGCAATGGATTCGTCTCGTTCGTAGCAATGCTACAGCGGTCTTGTTTTGTTTGTACCACATCGGGAAGGTGGTAATTGGGGAAAGTAATTAAACTCTATTGGGGCCGTAAATAAGTGTATATACTGGACGAACAGTAAGTCTGGGGAGAATTTCCAGTGTTTCAGATGAATCTACCGGCTCGTGCTGTCCTAGGGATACCCTTGAAATTCAATTTGGACGAATATGGCCAAATTTAGATCCCGCGTTGAGTTTGCTGATGATAGAGATAATGGCTTTAAAAGACATTAACGACATAAAATGTAGGATTTTAATATATCAAAATGATCCCCTCGATGAGGAGAATCTTTCTATAGTACGTACACTTGTCGTACTTTTCGAATTCGTCCGTAAAACTCGATTCAAGCAATTTCCGTTATACTTTACTAGAACACCGTTGAGTACATCAATAGCGCTAATCAAACCGAAACTTGCGCCCATGCTAGTGTGTCGCATTCTATACCTGTATGTTTGTTAGCTTGTGAGTGTCTCGTGATAGGGTTTATGCTGTGTGGTATAGATGACTTTTAAATGAGTTTATCTTGATGGGTATTTGTCTGATTAGAATTATGAGTAATTATTCAGAATCTCCAAGATAATAGCTCCAAAATAAGACTTTTTTGAGTCTTGTAGGGCTAACCGTTGCTCCACACCAACCTCCTATTCTGTACATTCATAGCTGAAGATGAAAACCCAATTTTCAGTAAACACGACATTGTGGGCTGAGAGAGTAGGGCAAGTTGTGGTGGTAAACTGGCGGTAAAATGGCTGTAAAATACCGACAACACCGACATCATGTTACACAAAAGCCGAAAACACGGTCACCAGCTTAAGAACACAAACAGCCCGGCTCTGGAGGCTAGAGTTGCGCTCAGCCCATAAGCCACAAAGGTAGGTTTATCTGCATTGTCTGCATGACCTTGGGTTAGCCTGCAGCCACTTTGATCGGCTAACTTTGGAGATGGGGTTATATAAGAGGGGCTCTGGAACCTATCTCTCACATATCAACCCTCTATCCTACACAAACACAACAGTTCTAATCTCTTCATCATGCTCCGAACTACCCTCATCAACACCACTCGAACCGTGCGAACCGTGCGAAACCACTCTACTCACACTCAGCACAAGCCCAGCACCCTGCTTCTGGCGTATATTGGCACTGCGTTTGCCGGAGCGTTTGTCTGGCCTCTCAAGGAGTCCATGCGACATTAACCACCACTAACCACCATAATTTATATCATTAATTTTTGCCATAATGGGATTCTGTACCGGTACGGTAGTTTAACACCAAGGTTGTTCAGATAACGTACTTACAAAAGTAGTAGAAACTGTTTTACTACAGATCGATCTAGTACCTATTGTACCTGTACCAGTACCTGAAAGCGTTTCTTGGTGTATTTTTATTTTGTTCTGGGGCACTCTTAGTCAATTATTATCAAGACACATGTCACCACATGATCACCACATCAGGTAAAGAACGGTAACTTTTTTTATCTTGTTGGGCGGCCATTTACGCAACATTTTTGGTGATACAAACGCGAAATTATGGCAGTTTTGGAATCAGCAGAGTCATTATAGTACATGTACCTACTTTTCCAAGCCCAGACGTACCTCTACCGGCTAATCTATGGACAGTCCAAGAATCACCCCATTATGTGTCTCACTTACAATAGTTAAGGTTATCACGTCATTGGGTTACGCAACCGGGGTTCGAACTGGCGAGTATATGAGTAATATCAAGTAATCTACAAACTAGACTACAGCAAAACAGGTAAAAATTTGTTGGAGCAAAATCCGCCTGCAGAATGATATTCCCTCATAACATGAAAGAGGAGATCTTTGTGATCATTTTGATACCAAGAAATCCCCATTTACCCAACTACAACCTCTGGTAGGGACTCATTTCCCCCCTCTCAAACTAACTTCACCTAACCCAATGCTTGCTATTCTGAGATTATGCAGCTCTGAAGGCACCACCTTCATCCCATGAAATAGACCTTTCCGAGAACCTACCTCTTGGCTATCTACATCTTTCGAATCCCCTCATCCACACCATTCCATTGCTTTTTTCGAAATTGCCGCAGCTCTAAAATTCCACCTAATATCCCTCAAAAACATAAAACCCGCCCTAAAACCGCCTAAAAAGTTCTCAGAAACTCAGCAGAACAAGTCAGATCCACCCCAGACACAATGACCACCCGCCTATCCACCGACCAAGCGATTGCTCTTGAAAAGAAGGAAATCCAGCAAGATCAGGGCTCGAACCAGGCCAAACCAGCTCCTCTGGACGACATTGCTCTTCAGCAAGAAGGCGACCCCCAGGCAGCTCTAGCTCCCGGAAATCTGGCTGATTACGACAATGACGAGCCCGAAGAGGATGTTCCCATGCCCAAAAATGTTCCTTTGGATGATATTGCCCTCAAAGAGCATGGAGATGTGAAGGCTGCTATGGCTCCTGGAGATGATTAGAGCCCAAAGAGAGAGATAAGCTGGTCACGTGACGAGAGAAGTCGTGTGATCTACTCACGTGAACTCAAAGTCAAGCTTCCGAATATGTATGATTAAAATATTATGATTGATATCAGTGTTTGTATGTATTGGTTAGCCGAACACCCTCCAGTTGACACTTTTGTTAAATTTATTTAAGGTTTGATCTATTTCCGAGCCGCACGCCTGGGGGTGCTGTTTTCGGGTGTCTCCAGATGAGTGAATGATTGAGCTACAGGCATTCTGACGAGTGAATTAGACTCGTCAAACCAATACAATACGATTGGCGTAGGTTTCGGTGCTGCTAGATGTATTTTTTGAAGGTCTGGGTATGACGTCATACATATAAATGCGAAAAAAACTACCGCTACATTTACAACCTCAGCTTATACTTCTTTGGATATCAATTACTCTCGTTAGTTTGTTACTCCTTGACAGGGGGCAGACCCAACAAACCCCGGATGGCGTTTCTGGAGTACAGAATGGTGTCTCTGACATTGTCAATAGTAGGGAACCCCTGAGCCAGCTGAGTAGCAATGCTCTTGAGGGTGTTTTGCAGGTTCTTGAGGTCAGCAGCCCAGCTCTGAGCTGACCAATCAGAGTTGAGAACGGCGTCAGTGAACTGGAGAATGGCCAGACCAGCAGTGGTGATGAAGCTCTTGAGACCAGACTTGATGAAAATGTCGGCGAAAATCTTGGTGAAGCCTCCAAGACCGTTGTACTGCTGCAGCCAGTTGACAAACTTGTTGAGGAAGCCCTGGGCCTGGAGCAGGAAAGTGGAGATGGACTTGTTGAGAGCCTTGGGGTCTGCGTTCCAGAAGGCGTCAAAAGACGAGGCAAAGAACTTGACTCCGTTGGTGGTGAGCTCGGAGAAGAGATCAATCAGAGTCATGACATCGTTAAGAGATCGTTCCTTCATGGCGACGGCGTGGAAGTCGTCAATGAACCGTTTGGTGATTTCGTTGTTTTCAAACTGAGCCAAGTGACGGGAAGTAATGAGATGAAGTTGGGCCAGAGACTCGGTCTCAGACACAGCAGCAGGAGCAGCCGAGACAACAGAAAGAGAGGCAATAGCAGCGAGTTTCGAAAGACGGACCATAGTGAGACACTGCTAGATGGATATTGAGCTGGACATTGCTCGAGATTATATATCTTTTCTCAAGAGCCGGAAGTTAGTGGGAGCTAACAGGGGTGTGAAGAGAGGCGGGGAGTTCAAAAGACAACTTTATCGGGCTTGTAGAGGGTCGTATAAAAATTTCAGCTACTTCTGTTGACTCCTGATCTGTCTACATCTCATACTCTTTCTACTACAAGACACACAACAATGTTCACTGCCTCCTCAGATTTTCTCACATGCACATCACCAAACACACCCTACACTCGTCTTAGCATGTTGTTCAATGGAGGGTCCAAAAAACGACTTATAATATACCCCAGCATCTAGTCCAGTCTAGTTTAGTCTGGTGCAGTTGAGGGGAGGATATACAGGCCTTGGTGAAGGAGTATTGTAGATTTTGATGAGGTTTTTTTTTTGTTTCTGTCTTAAAATCACGAGATAGTCACGTTTTCTATCTCTTTTATACATCCACGTGACTCCACCTGACAGCTGTGTCATACTCTAATACCCTGCAGCTACTGGACTACCGTTTCACCATGCTAGCCCAACTTGCAGGGGTAGTCAAGCTAGTCAGAAAGTGTTCGGTATGGTCATGTGATATAGAGTATGGAAGCAAATAACTGTGGGTTTCAGTGTACTCTTAAGTCCATGGGTTTTGGGTGTTTAGTGTAGTGGCTGCTTCGAAGTCCTGGAAGAGTTTGTGTTTCAAACCGACATGCGACTTCATTTTATTCATCTCCTCACTCGTCTGAACAAAACACACTCTTCAGATTTCCTGTACCTCCCCAGCTGACCCAGGTACTTGTACTGTACACACATGATACAAATGCAGTCCATGAGCAGCCTAACCCCACATGAACTAAAGTCGACTTTATTAATGCCTTTTTGGGACGAATATGGTCTAGATTTGTGCAGCCGAGGAGTAATTAGCGAGGCTAGGCTGTGGTTAAATGAGGTAAAAACATGGGCATCTAACTGCATGGACAGTTTCAAGTGTTGTTAGTTAGTAAGCACATGAAAAGTAGTGTCATGTGACATACTGGATACGCTGAGTAAGAAAAACTACTTCTTCTACTCCTCCAATTGCCGAGGAAATTTAAACTGAAACATGTCTCACTTCTGGGGTTGCAACTATTGTACAACTACACCCGGAGGTTGGGCTGTAGCACTAGAAACTGAGTCAATTGGCTCGTGGGAGGGTCTCAGACAAAGGTATTGTGTTGCGGGTGAGATATGGAGCCGTTTTGAGGGGTTTTCGGGGGTTCAATCATCGTAATATGTTTGTATATGGTTCAATTTTGGTCCTACTGAAATGGGAACTTTATAGGTAGAGTGCTGGGGCTGAGACGATCATTTCTATCTAATAATATCCCACTTTGGTCCTAGAAAATCCAAATGGTCTCGGGTTTTTTACAAAATATTGCAACGATCATAACTCCACTAATATTCATCCAAAATGAAAACTGATCACACAATGGCTCTCCCCAGACCCTTCTCTTTCTAATGAGATCAAACAGTATCTCTTTATTCAAATAACTCGTGCAAATCAAGTTTTTCCGAAACACCTAATCAGACGTCGGTTACTGGCCGATCCACATTTACAGTTATGGAGCAAGTGGAGTGCATGTTAAGCGAGAAATTTGGGTGCCTCTGAGGAGCTCACTACTAGTTCAATTTAGGTATAAATAGCACCATTAGAACCAGCTCAATTTGCTGATTCCAAAAATACTAATCACGTGACCACTAATATACTGGAATACCCGCCAAAATGCACACCCCTGAAAATAGATAAACCTTGAAGATCGACGTGGCTGAATAGAATCGTCCCAAAAAGCTCGTGGCTGGAGATTTTCCAATTTTGAAAAACGGGCGTTGCTGCGCTTACTGTTCTGGGACACGTGATGTGCAATTTATGCGAAATATCGACGAGAGCGATTTTTCCGAAGGTCCTATATGAAACGGCAATGCAACATAGTTTTGGGTCATGTAAGGCATTAATGGTATTCTTAAGGTGTGATTATCTGGCTGAGTAAGCAAGATAGAGATGATCTGAGTACAGAAAAATACTTGTCTCATTCTGGTGATCATTCTGACACCATATAACCCCTATTTTCACTCCCTCTACATCCCGTTCTGTGTCACCCATCACCCTTCTCTGCATAAAGTCCATGCATGAACACGTCGCCGAACCTTAGTCTCCAGCACTTTACACGCGTCGACTCTTTCTCCTTACTCACCACAACACAACACACAACATCTTCGAAATGGCTCTGATTCAACTGCAGTGTGGCGCCCAGACCTATGACTGGGGCAAGCTCGGCGACTCTTCGGCTGTCGCTCGATTTGCTGCCAAGTCCGACCCTACACTGACCATCTCTTCCACGACTCCTTACGCTGAGTTGTGGATGGGTACTCACCCTTCTGTGCCTTCTAAGATTGTGGGAAGCACAAAGACGCTGCGTGAGGAGATTGCCGCCTCGCCTGACGCTCTGCTGTCTCCCAAGGTTGCTCAGAAGTTTGGACCCGAGCTTCCCTTCCTGTTCAAGGTGCTGTCCATTCGAAAGGCGCTGTCCATCCAGGCCCATCCCGACAAGGAGCTGGGTGCGCAGCTGCACGCGTCGGACCCCGCACACTACCCCGACGCCAACCACAAGCCCGAGATGGCCATTGCTCTGACCGACTTTGAGGGCTTCTGTGGCTTCCGTCCTTTGTCCGAGATTGAGCACTTTCTGGACACCGTTCCCGAGTTCAGAGAGCTGGTGGGCGATGAGTCTGCTGCCCAGTTTGCTTCCGAGCGTGCTGCCGACCCCAAGAAGGCTCTCCAGGCGCTGTTTGGACGTCTGATGCGGTCTTCCGACGAGCTCGTTGCTGCCAAGGCGGCTGATCTCGTCAAGCGAGCTGAGAAGGAGGGTGCTCAGTTTGCCGGCGGTGCTCCCATTGGAGGCACCGATCTGGCCAACCTGCTGGTGCGACTCAACGGCCAGTTCCCCAACGACATTGGTCTGTTTTGTGGCGGCCTGATGCTCAACTTTGTGCGACTTGTCAAGGGCGAGGCCATGTTCCTCAGAGCCAAGGACCCCCACGCCTACATCTCCGGCGATATCATTGAGTGCATGGCCGCTTCCGATAACGTTGTTCGAGCCGGTTTCACCCCCAAGTTCAAGGACGTTGATAACCTGGTCGAGATGCTGACTTATTCTACCGCACCTGTTTCTGAGCAGAAGATGGTCACCCAGGCTTTCCCTCGTGCTCATGGCGCTACCGCCAAGCTGTTTGATCCCCCGATCAACGAGTTTTCCGTCCTGGAGAGCGTTGTTCCCACTGGAGAGACCCAGACTGTCGACGGCATTGAGGGTCCTTCTGTGGTGATTATCTCGCAGGGTGCTGGTGAGATCAGCGTCAAGGGAGAGACTAAGAAGCTCGAGGAGGGCTTTGTCTTTTTCATTGGCCCTGGAGAGGAGGTCAAGGTGACGAGCAGCGGGAAGGAGGAGTTGACGTTGTATAGAGCGTTTTGTGAGGTTTAATCGAGTAGTGCGAAGCCGAGTAGTGCGAAGCACTACGAGGGTTTGTACGACGAGATTTCTGAGGTACTTCTTACACACACTCTGGCGTAACATACGCCACACGCTGACATTGATATAGTATAGTAATAGATGGGATATGGATTAATGATGTAGAGCATGCCACGAACAAATATATATGTCTACACTCAGTGCTATACAAATGAGCCATTCACTGAAGGCTCAGTCTATGTTCTTACTCACTCTATGGTGTCAGGACCTTCTGCATACAGTAGTTACACCCTAGTAACAGACCAAATGATTCTCTACTCTTAGTGTACCAAAATAATACTTCATTAATCTATAAATGACCCTATCGCATCTCGTTAGCGATACGTTTTTACCCTCATCCGAAGATGACTGGTGTGGTTAATCCATCCTTCGGATAGGATCGTCGAGTAGCTCCGTCATCCTACGGATGACATCGCTTTGCTTAACGCTTGTTACCAGCCTTCCACTTCTTGATTCTCTTCTTGAGATCTCCCCGGCTCTGCTGATAGATATTCAGCTCCTTATCCCAGAACATGCCATCCACATCATCTCCATGCTTCTCAATCAGCTGCTCGATCCACGACTGTTCTCGCTCAGACTGGATGTGGGGGTTGGCCACAGCTCGCTCAGCTCGAGCCTGCAGAATCTTGATGGTCTCAGTGTCCTCCTCTTCAGGCTGGTCCTCAAACCCAGTCCACTCCTCCTCCTCATCGTCACTGCCAACCTGGTGATCCTTACCGTAAATGACCTCCACAACCTGGCCGTCGTCTCCTCGCACAATGAAAGCCTCTCCAGCTCCAAGCTTGGGAATCTTTCGGTCGTTGACCACAATGTTGTTTCTGTCCAGCTCCTCTCGCTCCTGCTGCTCCATCAAGTCTCTGAGCTCCTGGTCGTGAGGGTTCTTGCCCTGCTGGATCGTCAGACGCAGAGACTTCTCTCGCAGATCCTCCTCCAGTCCTCGCACCTTTTTGGAGCCGGTTTTGGTGGCAAGACCGAGCTTTTTGTAGTTTTGGGCCATGGACAGATTCTTGTCCCATCGCTGTCGAATGATATCGGAACCGGTCACCACGATCCGCTTGTGGTTGTCCTTGTCTTTCCGGGTCACCTTGGTGATCGATGACCGGTTCATCTTACGTCTTCGTACTCCAGAAGGCATTTTTGTAGTGGTTGTGTGTGTGTGTGGTTGAGATGGAGGCTTAAAGAATCTGCATATTAGAAATATTTTTTTAGTCTTCTGCATGCACAAGCCAAAGCTTATCTGGGAATGGGGATGGTGAAAAATCGTCGAAATATATTGAAAAGCAGAAATTAAATGGTACCATTGGAATCATATAGCTCTGTACTTTCCAATGCTGCTTCAAAAAAACACATTTGCCACTTCCTCACAAAAAACCTTAATTTCGTCACATACCCCTAATCTCCATTCCTCAACAACTCTTCCAATAATTATCCAATCTCGAATCAGATTTTACCATCTTCTTCCCCTCATCCTTACCTCTCTTCTGATACCAATATCATTCACACTCTTAAAGTTCACTACTCCTCGTATTTGGGAAAATAAATTTTCACCACTCACATGAACATCGCCAAAATGACGTTTGAGGTCGCCAAAACACTTGCCAGCGGCTCAGCTGCGCGCACAGCTACCGTCACGCTCACCAACGGCAATTCTATCGCTACTCCAGCTTTCGTCACCACTTCTAGCCGAGGTTGTGTGCCTCACTTGACTCCTGATAATGTCAACCTGGACAAGCATGTGCCTGGAGCTGTGGCTGTAGGTCTGGAGGACTTTGTGGAGCGTCCTCAGGCCCCCTTGCTGCTGAAAAATCTCAACGGTGAGTCTTCTCGAACCCGTTTTTCTCTTCCTGAAGATGTCAACATTATTCTGCAGACCAGAAAGCCCGCCAATGTTCTCCCTAACAAGCCCAATGGAAAAAACATGATTTCCATGTACTCGTCTGTCGGAGTGGTTGATGTGGATATCGACCAGTTTCCTCTCATGGCTAATGCTGTTGCTCCTGAGGTGTTTGTTGCTCCTGCCGATATCTCTTCTCTTAGCACTTCTGGAGCGTGTCCTGGCTCCAACAAGGTGAAAAAGATGGTCATGCGGTCTCAGCGATGGCTGGAGAAGAGCGTGGCTGACGTCACTGTTCCTCTTTGGGCTTCTGTTCTGCCTACTCTGCCTGTTCTGCATCAGAAGGAGTACCTCAAGACGGTGGTTGAGAACCAGGCCAAAATCCACGGTCTGGTCTTCCACACCCGTGCAGAGCACTCAGAGTACCCTGGCATCATTGATCTCAGTCGGTTCGACTCCACGAGAAAATCCACAGACGCTTTTGCTGCCCAGAGTGCAGCCAAGAAGGCTACTGCTGAGGGTCCTACTGACGGCAATGGAAACCCTCTGGATGTCAACACTGAGCATCTTACTGCTCCTACAGCTATTCTGAACGAGCTCAACACTCTGGGAATGACCAAAACTGTTCCTCTTTACCACTCAGGACAGTGTGATACTCCCCAACAAATGCTGCTTCTCATTCAGCAGGGCTTTGATCTGCTCAATGGATACTCTGTTGAACTCTTTTCAGATGCTGGAGTTGCGCTCGATTTCACATTTCCCGCTACTCCAGGCGCTGTATTCGGTCATAACCTGTGGGATCCCAAGTACAAAAACGACTTTGGACCTCTGGCTGACTCCAACCAGGCTCTCAGTGCTCCTCACCATAGATCGTACCTGTACCATCTGATGGACGCACACGAGATGCTGGGTCAAGTGATCCTTGAGCAGCACAATCTCGAGATTTACAACCGGTTCCTGGCTGGAGTTAGGGCCAGTATTCAGCGAGGCACTTTTGATGCGGATGTCAAGGAGTTCTTTGAGGTGTATGGAGGAAGTAATGAGGTGATGAAGCTGATCGAGGTGGGTGAAAAGTTGCAGGGAAGTCATGGTGCGGATAAGGATAGATTTTAGCGCACGAGTGAAGGTGTGCGAAGGAGTGCGAAGCACGACTGAGCGTACGAAGATCAAAGAGTGCTGTAGGCCTCTGAGATGTTCGTAATGGTTTCATTGGGTATGACTGACTGAATAGTTCACGTCACATAAAAGGGTGTCTGGAGTAGGCTCTAGACAGTATATATTTGTATGTATTTTTAAGCATGGAGGAAGGTAACCCAGGCATATATTCTCAACCTACCTATATCTACAGTACTCAAAGCTCGTTCATTCGTTGTCTTAAATAATACATCTAGGCAATAACCTGTCCGCCGTTGACCTTCTTTCCGGTCTTGGCGATAGTCTCAAGGACATCATCGTAGGAGACAGCATCGTCGGTCTTGACGACAACGGACTGCTTCTCAAGGTCGATATCGACGTTGGTCACGCCCTCCTTCTTCTGAAGGACTCGGTTGACAGCGTTGGAGCATCCTGTGTTAGTACGAACGAACATGACGAAGTCATGTGAGTAAATCACACACCTGTAGTTCACTGGCCTGTAGTGGACAGATCAGAACAAATAAACCACAGTAACACGATTCAGAACACACGTGATCTGTATGGTCTGGTGATGACGCTGGTAGTGACACTGTCACTGACACTGCACTGAAGCATTGTGGTAGCTGAACCATGTCACTGATAGCAATGTGGATCATAAGGACAGCACAGCAACAACAACACAAGCAACATCAGTGACTGCAGTAACAATATCACCACTGTTACCACTGTCACCTAGAACCCCATTGAGTGTATCTATGTGCTGACAGTGTTCCCCCCCCATAGCCCCTCCGTTGATTTGTCATGGTTGGTAAGCCATTGCTGGCATCACACAACCATTGTAATCAGACAATCTGAGTCGCATAACCGCCACCACAAAGATCACCACACCACCAACACCTCATCAGTGTCATCCCAGACCTCATGAAAAAGTCCGATCTGACCGTTCTGTGTCGTCTGTGTTCTGTGTTGTTCCTTCTGCATTCCCCTTTTCTTTTGTACTCACCTGAACAGGACATGGAGACGTCGTACTTGTATTCGTGGACCATTGTGATTTGTGTGTGATTGTGTGTGTGTGGTTGAAGAAGAAATCCGCTTTCTGATATAGCCTGCAGCGAAAAGAGCTCAGGTGAATAAGCTTTGGGGGAGGACATGAGGCTGCATAGGCGAGCAGATTTAGTGGAGTCATTTCACGTGACAGAGAGTGGTGGGAGGGTGCAGTTGAAATGATTGAGACGTGGTTATGTGTGTCACGTGATCAGCTACAACTGGGCACTTTGAACAATGTCAAAAACTCGTTTACCCGTGAAAAGTGTGGTTTACCATCAGATTACGCCATCTGATAAAAGAGTTAAAACCACATCAGTAAACACAGCTAGAATACCATACTGAGAGCGGCTGGATTATTATAATAAGGCTTAAATTATACTGAAAGAAAGAGCGGGGTTGGGAGATTCTCACTATGCAAAAATATCCCCACTTTTGTTAGTTTCCAGCCGAAAAATGCACTTCCCTTGGAGCAAGCTTTGTCATCGGAACGGCTCTCCAACTCCGAAGACAAGATTAGAATTTCGCACTCCACGTGCCAAGTAACAAAACACCTTTTGGCCAACCGCATAAACAGCTCACGATAGTGAGGGGGATCTTCAAGGACTTAGTCGGAGGGGTGGCAAATTGGTTTTTCGCCCAAACGGGGTATTTTATCACGGTCTAAAATGGCCTGTGTAGTATCCAGAGGGTTGTATAATATGGACAAAACAGGTAACAAAAGAACATCTCCAATAATACAACCCAGACAGCCAATAATGCCAATTTTGTCATATACCTGGTACCAGTACAGCTTTTTCCTGTGCATCATTCATGGCCGTATAACAACCCTGTCGTATCTCCAGGCCCTGCCGTATACCAGACAAAGAGGTCTTACCCTAAGGGTATGGGCTATAGATGGCTGTTATGAAAGGTCAACAAAAAAAAAAAAAAAAAAAAAAAAAAAAAAAAAAAAAAAAAAAAAAAAAAAAAAAAAAAAAAAAAAAAAAAAAAAAAAAAAAAAAAAAAAAAAAAAAAAAAAAAAAAAAAAAAAAAAAAAAAAAAAAAAAAAAAAAAAAAAAAAAAAAAAAAAAAAAAAAAAAAAAAAAAAAAAAAAAAAAAAAAAAAAAAAAAAAAAAAAAAAAAAAAAAAAAAAAAAAAAAAAAAAAAAAAAAAAAAAAAAAAAAAAAAAAAAAAAAAAAAAAAAAAAAAAAAAAAAAAAAAAAAAAAAAAAAAAAAAAAAAAAAAAAAAAAAAAAAAAAAAAAAAAAAAAAAAAAAAAAAAAAAAAAAAAAAAAAAAAAAAAAAAAAAAAAAAAAAAAAAAAAAAAAAAAAAAAAAAAAAAAAAAAAAAAAAAAAAAAAAAAAAAAAAAAAAAAAAAAAAAAAAAAAAAAAAAAAAAAAAAAAAAAAAAAAAAAAAAAAAAAAAAAAAAAAAAAAAAAAAAAAAAAAAAAAAAAAAAAAAAAAAAAAAAAAAAAAAAAAAAAAAAAAAAAAAAAAAAAAAAAAAAAAAAAAAAAAAAAAAAAAAAAAAAAAAAAAAAAAAAAAAAAAAAAAAAAAAAAAAAAAAAAAAAAAAAAAAAAAAAAAAAAAAAAAAAAAAAAAAAAAAAAAAAAAAAAAACACCACCCTAACCGAGAAGAACGTGAAAAGTAGGTGAAACTGGTTGCATAGCACAGACGCTACTGGTACTACAGGACTGAAACCATGCCTGGTGTTTCACTCGTGCTTTTGTATACTGCAATCTACACTGCAATCTGCTGCCTGCTGCCATCATGAATGATACATCTCAGATGATACTCTCCTGCTCAGGTACCCATAGGCTATTCTTCCTCCGTTGGATCCGAGATCTCGCCGACATGCCTCAAGTATACATGTTTCGTTGTCTGCAGTTACTATAAATGTTGTGAATCGAACCCACGAGTCTAGACTGTCGCGGTCTGGGCTTTCCCGAATCGACTATTGAGTGGGGATGAAAAATGACCGAGAAAAAAAAAAAAAAAAAAAAAAAAAAAAAAA
>ULGX01000002.1:1959120-1988426 GCA_900519075.1 Yarrowia bubula
GGGGCCCCCCCCCCCCCCGCGGCTCTCGAAAAAAGACAAGTTGGAGACGCCAAAGGGCGTTTAAAAAAATACTCGATGGGTGGAGTGGAACGCCTACACCAAACTCGTATCGTGCTTGCACACTCGAACCGTTGAAACTCACTCCAGCCGGTACTCTAAACCAAAACTTTTTGCTCATCAAGGATTTCAGAGTTGGAGCCAAATTAAAAGAGTGTATTTATGGTTATCAACAGAGTTTCACTGTGGAGGGGGGTGGTTGTAGAGGGTACGATAAGAACGGATGTGGAAGTCGCACTGAGCTGATTACACCTCTGTTGGATAGCCACGGTCAAGGGCTACATGCTGGTCTATTTTGGGCCCGCTACAGTTGCTCCTTTGCTGTCAAAATCGCATCTCCTTGTGCATGCCCCATTTTCTAAAAACGGCTCACTTTGAAAGCAATCGTACGAGTTTCAGAGCAGCTAGAAATACTCGCCGTGGGAACCCCTCACGTGACCCCCCAGCTCTTTAAACTCGCTCTTCTCATCTCGCACTTGGCTTGTCTGAACTCTGCCCTGAAACTCAACTCTATGAAATTCAAACTATATGCCAGTCCAACTGTATTCCCAACTGTATGCCAACTATAACTGTTTAGTGGTAATTAGCTTAGGTTTGGAGATGAGATAGGGGGGGTGTTTTTGGCCGTGTTAGAACAGTGCTGTTGAAAATATAACAAGACAGAAAGATTCACCATACTCCATTGCCCCACATAACTCCTTTATACACGTCTAGCCACCCCACAACGCCAGAAAAAACTGACCGAAAATCCCCACCTCCCAAACTAAGATATGCATCACAACAACGAAACTCCAACGGAAAATAAGTTGGAGTTCAAATGTGGGGACAACCTGCTTTGACTTCAACCGTAAACAACCAAAGACATGAGGTAGACTGGATCAGAGTGTGCAGCTGAACGTAATCCGTGATGGGGATTTCGAACCATTAATTAATGTAAGATACGCACACCACCATCATGTAAACCAGAAAGAAAAACTTTCCACAGAATAATTACAGCAATGAAGCAGCCATCCTCAACACAGCAATGCAACATAACGACAAACATATAATCATAATATTACAACAAAAACACAACCATCTATCGCTATATTCTCAGCTCAGCTCATATACTTGATACGGCCCGAATATCCACTTGAGAACAAATAGTCTCTGGTTTCAAAGACAGCATAAAAAGCAGCCCCTGAATAGACTTGTCATCAAGACATCATCTTAGATAGCCATGAATACACATCTCCATACACAGCACATCACACATACGACATTCACAGTCACTACAGTTCGCTGCTCATTCGTTCGCTACGCTCACTACATTCACGCTCACGCACTACACTCGTCTGTTCGCTTCGCTCACAGACTCGTCGTCAAAAACACCATCCGTTACTAATACAATCTATAATAAAAAAAGCCCGTTTGCATTTCCAGGCACTCGTTACTCCAAAGATCCCTTTGGTTTTCGCCGCCTGTTGGCGGACTCAGAGCCATCGTCGCTCTCCAGCACTGAGCATTCAAATGCTCGATGCACTCAGATGCTTCGCATCTTCGTCGCATCTTCGCGCTTACCACGAAGGGTTGCTGTAGTTACCCCCGTAACCTCTCTGGCCAGCAGCCAGAGGTCCGTGAGGAGCAGGGGCCTGGGTAGGAGTGCTGCCTGCAGGCGTGGAGCCCTGAGAAGCGCCGCCCTCAGGCAGCTTTCGGGGGTCCATGGCGGAGTAGTTGGAGGGGGCTCCAGACGAGTACTCGCCGCCAAGAGGAGGTAGCGAGGGAGAAGCGCCCTGGCCAGCACCGCCCTGAGACGACTGGGCGTGTGCTCCAGATGCGCCGTTGGCAGCTCCCTGCTCGGGGTGGCCGGGGGCGCCCTGGTTGTAGTAGTAGCCGTGGTGGGGCTGCTCAGCACCTCCGGCAGAGGCGTGGGCGGCTCCTCCAGCGGCACCGGCGGCTCCAGTGGGAGTGTTGGAGCCGGAAATACCAGGCAGAGCGGTGGTAAAAGGTCGGTAACCGCTCACATATCCTCGCTGGTCGCCAGAAGCGGCAGCAGGGTCGTAGTCAGCAGGATAGCTCTGGGGGTACTGTCCGGGAGCCGACTGTGAGCCCTGGGGGTGGGAGGGGTAGCCCTGGGGCCGGCCAATGGGCGGGGGCATCTGTGGCTGGAACTGCTGGTTGTAGTACGAGCCCTGGCCGTAGTAGGGCATCTGCTGGGGCTGGGGGGGAGCAGAGGGGGTGTTGGAGGCGGTAGAACCGGCGGCTCCAGCGTTGGAGGCACCTGCTCCGGCTCCAGCGCTGGCACCCTGGGCTCCTCCGGCGTACATGCCGCCGTTGTGAGAGTAGGACTGGCCGGGGGTGGTGTTGAGCGAATCGGGAGGGATTCGGAAGTTTTGTCGCTTGATGAGCTCCTCGGTGATGGGCAGTTCTCGGATGCCCTCAGTCTCGGAGGGAGTCATGAACTTGCCGTTGAGCACATCGTCGGGCTTGTAGTAGGAGACCATGTGGTGGTGGATACCAGAGACGACAATGGAGATGGTCTTCTTGATCAGGCCGTTCTCCTTGAAGCCGTACGAGTCGACGAGAGAGCCGACGAGCGATCGCTCAGACGAGGGAGAGGGTCCGGTGGCAGCTCCTCCGCTGGAGGCATTTCCATCATAGTGGTATTCTCCGTAGCCTCCGGCGTTTGCGTTCTGGCCCGGGTAAGGGTTGAATCTCTGGCCAGAAGCAGGCGCACCTGGTGCAGCGGCTCCATTGCCGCCACGGGCTCCACCAGGAGAGGGCAGAGTAGGAGAAGCGTCCTCAATTTTGGTTTTCTTTGCGGCGCGCTTTTTCTCCCCAGGGCCAAAAGGCTTCTCGAGCTGTCGGTAGACCAAGAAGTTGCCGAGGATACGCGAAGGCGACCAGGAGATTCCGTCGGTCCATCGCTTGATGCCGGCTCCCTGCTCAGAGAAAATAAAAACGGCTCCGGACTTGATGATACCGGCACGCTCTCTGTCGTGGGGCCGTCGGGAAACGGGCATCAGCAGACCATTGATGGTGGCCTGGAAGAGTAGCAGGGCGTCGTGGATGGTGCCCACGTAGCCGTTGAAGGTGGGTTGGATGGACATGTTGTAAGGTGTGGTGTCGTGAGGTGTGTGGACTCGCGCTCGGCTTTGAGTTTATGGG
Source organism: Yarrowia bubula (assembly GCA_900519075.1). NCBI lineage: Eukaryota > Fungi > Ascomycota > Dipodascomycetes > Dipodascales > Yarrowia > Yarrowia bubula. Next base: position 1,962,325 of record ULGX01000002.1, read on the forward strand.
TCACGCTGGGTTTAAGTATGGTGGATAAAGCGTTTGGATAAAGTTTGGCTTTTGGAGGAATGAAAGTGTGTTTTGGGGTGTCCCTAACAGATGGTGCACCAATTAAAAATCCAGGGATATTTTGCTCGCGATAGAATCTACGCGCCGAGGGGATCACACTAGTGTTTTTAATTTTCCCATATCACCCCTCCTCCACCATTGACAAACATCTCCCAGAAAACCCTCTGGACCATGGACAAACCGTAAGTTGCGCACTTAAAACCGTGCAACTCAATGCAGAAAGTAGATTCACAAAGTGGCAAAAAACACAAAGCCATAAAACAAAGAGCGGTCATTCTGACAAATGGTGGAAATGGATAGAATAAAAGACGGAATAATGGCACAACCCTCAACGCAACGACACACAAAAAATGCCACTGAAAAAACAACACCGAAATAAAAAATACGCGCCCAATAAACTACCCTAATACACCCCTCATCGACCCAAACATCCTTGCACGTGCTCAAGAAAATGCCGCAAAGAATGACAAACTCGGAAGAGACCGCAAACCACCTTTCTTTGTCTGTTGGCGTTATGGCAGGGGCTGGTGAGGGCGGAAACTCGGTGAAAAGTGACGGAAATAAATCTACAAAAATCCCCCCCATCCGTACCCTACCATACCACATTACCCCCATTTATCCCCATTTCCACTGGTTATATTCCCCACCTTTTTTATTTATTTTTCATTCTACAATCCGGTTTATCTCTCGCTTTTTTAAACTCGGCAATATTCAGTACAAACCCTATCCTAAAGTTGACAAACCTTGCTCAAACCCTCTCATACAACAAGCTTGCGGTGGACTCAATCAAGGTCTAGGTTGGACCAAAACCTCCGCCAAAATCAAAAATCAAAAATCCAATATACTCGTCTCATCTGCCCTAAGCACACTCGGCTAAAGAGCTTGAGCTTATTTTGGGGCACGATGGTAAGAGGTGACAGTGTGATGAAACAATATACCAGTAACAGGAGTGATCACGTTATCCAGCAGTCACCTGACCTCGGAGGGGGGCACCGAACCCTAACCCTTCAGTTCCCACCCTAACCCTCCAGGTCGCACCCTAACCCGGGCCCGATCGTCGCGCCCTACAGCCCTAGCCCTGGCCCTAGCCCTATTTCGCGGCCTACCCTAGCCCTATTTTTTCCAGCCCTACAGCACATAAAAAACCACGTGACCACATTCATTCAATAGCCCTTGTTACGCTCATCCCGGATCTACTTTCAGATTTCACTCCACACAAATATTCCGTTCTTTACAGCCGCATTTTCCCCATTCCCTAACCACTATCACCAGCCCTAGCCCTATTTCGAAAACACAAAACGGAGCTTCTGCCCCACTAACCCAAACCCTGCAAAAATAACCGAAAGAAAAAAACTTAAACCGTGTTTCATTGGCCACTGATAACAACACGGCGTTATAAGGAAGCCACACATGTAATGCAGGCAGACCTGGCTTTTTTTTCTTTTGTGTTTTCTGCTTATGTAAGCTGAGTCAGATATTATTAAAATGAAAAGTCACGTGACTTCATGTGCATTTTACTACTGCTGGCATTATTTGACTTGTCGAAATCAATTTAAGCTGGGTTTAAACTGAAAAAGCACATGCGAGATTGGGTTCAGTCACGTGATGTAGGGTGTTGAGGTTTTGGCAAGTGTTTGTGCTCATTCGAAGCGTCTCGGTCCGGTGGTTGCTATGGTGAGTTTTATATTTTTCCAGAATGTCTGTAGGACGAGATATTCGTGTTTTTGTGTTTTCCCCCACGTGCGCTTCAGGCAGGCCTTTGATCTTGTGCATGTGAGTTAATTGAGGTGTTGGGAGGATGTGTGTGTATTTTTGGGTTTAAAAGTCACGTGCTGCGGAAGGTGGTACAATATTGCTGTTTACTCGATGGGGGATGGAGATAATTAAATTCTGGTTTGATAGAGGTGTTCGTCGGGGAGAGAGGCTTCGAATGGTAGCAAATATGGCATGTTTTGATAAACATTCCGTCAATATGGGTCATATTTGTAGGTCCTGTAAGGTAATGTTAGAGCAGCTAAATGGGTGAGACATACATCATGCTGAGATTTTCAAAGTGGTCAGAAGTTGACCAAAATTCGTATGTAAAGTATCCCAAATGGTATGAGTCAAATCACGTGACCCAACACCCCTAACCCTACACTCTCTTATCGAGCTACCCCACATATCATATACAAACTCAATCAAAAGGCTGAGGTAATTAATTAGCTTTACGAGTTTATAGTGGACAAGCTCTGGAGCGTATTTTAGCGATAAATATGAGGTGTTTGTGGCTGGTTGGATATATTTAATTGAGACACGTGACCTAGGTAGAAATGACGACAAAAATGCGACGAGTAAAACCCCGTTTTCAACTTTCCAATCGGACAAGTATTGCAAAAAATACAGCCATGTTCTGATTAGTACAAATTATACATTATTATTCAGACATTTATATGGACGGAAACTTACCACTGTTGTCAACTATTATTGTTTGTTAAATGCAGTACAGGGGTGCTATAAAGACGTTTGATAGACGGTTAGAAAGCCCTGAACTAGGGCTATCACTATATGTAGATTAGAAAGATGTATATCGCGAATACAAGTAGTAAAGTCCACCTGGACCATGTTACATTGAAATGAACACCACTGCTGAGTCACGTGGCAAGCTAATACCAAACACACTCAACCCCAAGGTTCTCTCAATGTGTTTATTTTGCCCACAAACCCTGCAGATCAATTGAGTTGAGGTTGGGTTGCAGAATGTACAAGTACGACGAACCTCATAATGAATATATTGACAGCCAGTGTGTTTCGATTATACAAATGACACAAAAAGAGATACACCCGTCTCCTGACTCACGTGACAACGTATTCCCACACTCCCCTGCATGTTTCTAGCCAATACGGGTGGTCTAAAACAAGTCTAAAATTGCGTTCAGGCGTTACTTGAACCACGCATGGAAGCCGTATTGTGTACAAAGCCGAGTTGCTGTGGTAGTTGGGGAGGTTTAGAAGCGGGGTTTGCAGTCACGTGACCTCCGGGGGTGTTGTAGTGCCTAATTTCAGCGCTTTTTAATTTCGTTAACAAATTACTTACATCCATTGTTGAACATTTGTTAACACCATCCCCCGCCATCCCAAGAGGGAAGGTGGGGTAGTGTTTAAACTCGTGTAAAACCTACTTGTGCACTAATTACTTATAAGGTTCTGAACTCTACTTGATGACTTTGTGAACCCTGTTTGTTGAGGCTTTACGAGAGGTGTTTTCTAGAGTCCAATGATACCCTGATCGCTTGCCCTGAAAGGAGTGTATTATGTCGTACCCCCACAGACAGTTCCAAAGCAATGCCCTAACCCTGAAGTTCGATGTGAACTCTGCTGAGGGATATCCGCTAGATGAATACGTGATTTGAGCAATGAGGTGATTGTGAATCACGTGATACGGGAAATCACGTGACTAGACACATTGAAGTACAACTTCATACTGGTAGTATCACTCAAAGTCAACGTTATACTGCCAAGTCTTCCACACACTCTGTATAAGCTTACCATGAGAAGACATAGCAGACGATTACCCCATAATGGTAGAAATGTTTTCGCTGTATCTGAGTACGTACTCCTCTTTGTGTCTGCCTTCCACACCCCTTTGTGTGTTTACTGTTTACACGGAGCTCGGCTCAAGGCGCTCATTTCACCCACTTTTCGTTTGCAAACTCAGACGCAAGCAACACAGCCCAGCATGCACGTATAGAGTTGTTGAAGCGCATGAGCTATGGAATGGCAAGCAGTGTACGTAAACAGTGGTGTTAACAGCAACGAACAGAATCAACACATATCGTACAGTACTGCATCTGACCTATCGCTCATGTCCCAAAAGGGAAATTCTCTAGCTCCATACTACTGTCATACTGTCCAGAGTAGTGCTGGCGTACATGGCATGGCTTCATGCTGGCTTGTTCTCATTTGCATTTGAAATTACCTTTCGCTAAGCCCTGGTGCCGCATGCCTAAAGGTGGGCGTTTGGATGGGTGGAGGAGAATGTAGGGGGGGGGTACAAGTCCCGTGATTATAGGGGAGTGTACAAGTCACGTGACAGAAAAGGTGTGCAAGTCACGTGATGCACGGACACACAGACACAAACAACACTCTCCAAACCTCCGAAAAATCATAACCTACGACTGACAGCTTCCACACGTTGCATGTAAGCGGACAACCCTATCTTTGTGACAGAGAAGTCTATACGTGGAGATGTTTGTAAGCACAACTGTGGCGTTTGTGGGGTAGTAGGGGGGTTGTGCTATGGGCCAAATTGTAGCCCTGCTCGAGAGGAACAAAATGAGCCTACTCTGGCGTCTCTACGACGTATATTAGCCGAGTTATACTCTGGTCAAGGGTGTATTCAGCAGAGTTAAAGTAAAAGCTAAACCTTTAGTTGGGTTTCATAAGTAAACTGGGGGGCAGACAAAGCTGGTTTTTGAATGCAACTGTAGATCTGGATCTGAAATGCTGAAACAACATGTGTCATGTTGGCAAATAACATTACCCTTCGACGCGAGGCTACTTGATAATATCACAGTTACGTCGCGTTTATATCGTAAGCATCCGGATCAGGTAATATACTAGATGGAAGTTTTTGGATCAAAATGACCGGCTTTTCAAGGCGATTCTTTTGATATAATGGGGGGCCTGTTTTAGTAACCAAGAAACTGTAGTTTTGCCAAATTAAAGATTTTGACTTAGTCTGTGATGGACCAAAACCACAGTAAAAAGTCACGTGCCTAAAATATCACATATTCAGCTCAGTCACATGACACTTCCAATTCCCCTACAGTTGCTTTAAATACGTACCAGTAGCCGTAAACTACTGTCCATACCCTATGCTTCCTTAGCATAAGTTTATGGAGCAGCATAGACTGAACCAGAGCTACAATGAGGTGATAGAGTCATGTGATGGAGTCATGAGACATCTCAGTCACGTGATATACAGACCTCACGTGATAAAATATATTCTAGAAGACAGACAGTGTAGCTACAATAGGAAAGGTGATGTCCATAGAGCAGTACAAACAGCCCTCAGAGATACTGTACAAGCACTACAGTAGTACTCACAACCACCATCTTTGTCTCCCATAATACCTGGTATTGGGCTGTAAGGAAGTACTTACTGTTCAAGTGATATGACTTGGACAGACACCTACAGTGAGGTAATACACCACGATATGGTAACGTTCAACAAATAAATATTTTCTATAGCCTTAGTGTATGACTTATGATGCATAAAAGGATGAGGCAAGGTACACTCGCATTTGATAAGACATACTCACTTCGTTCGTATGTCTTATCGCTGCTCCTTCACCGTCAACACCTTGTAATTACAATCTCCAAACCTCATTTCCCTCGCATCAAAGTACAAATCATCATCATCATACAACTCCTGTTCACTGACGGGCTCCACAATCTGAGTAACCAGATCGACAGCCCCGTAATCACGTGACTTGTTGGAGTCATCTTCTCTCCATTGATCAAACGAGTCGTCAATCTCGGCTATCGATGCAATCTGAAGAAGATGGTCGGTAGTAGAAGGAGCAGTCACGTGAGTGTTTAGCAAGTTGCTAGTCTCAGTGTTGCGCTCTTCAGAAACCCAGTATTTACCTCGACCTCCGTCAGTATATCGCAGACCACTCATAATCTTTCTGGTCCTTGTATCTGCATCTGGATGGTCCAAAATGACCCTTTCGATCGAGTCAAAGTTTCGGTATGTATAACTTCTGCCCCAGAAGGTGCTCTTGAAGTCGTACACTAGATCACCAATCCCCAGTACATCTCTAAGGGCATAATAAACCGGCAATCGAGCAAACCCACAGTCTCTTTGACAGTATTCATCATGGGGAAAAGCCCACATGTGCAATAAAGCAAAGGGAGTCATTTCCAGACACATGAACCAGTCCTGTAGAGGTGCTGAGCTCTCAGGTTGAAGAATACCCAACAACTGGGCTATAGCTAGTACAACTCCCTGCCAGTAGGAGAAGAAAATGATGAGTTTGATGCAGAGGAATTTAGGCCAAGGGTTGTATGGTTGGAGATCAGTGTGTAGACACATCCAGAAGATGCCCAAGGAGTATAAACTGAGAGATACACTGACGTTGTACACGATACCTATCCATGTGTATCCGCTTGTCAAAGAGATTTCTCCTTGTTTGTAGACTCCCAGGATTTTGCAGATGAAAATAGCCACTGAAATGACCGGTTTGATCCACACGTACTGCAGTACACCTCGTTTGACCATGAGAAACTCGTACGGGTCTGAAATGTTGACCTTTCCAAAAAGAGTGTTCAACGGAGCTCTTCCTTGGGTGGTAAAGATGATGTTTCTTTCGCCTCCTAGCAGGTTGGTTAGGAGAGAAAAGAAGGTGTATAGTGTGAACGCCTCATAAATCTCTTTCAAAGCTGATAACACGATATTGAAACGAGCTAGACCGATGGAAAGCTGGTCTTGGGTTTCCAATAAAGATAGCCATGAAGATAGAGCGAATAAAGGCACGAGAAAGAGAATCCGGATGACTAATCGCTGATCTGAAGGGCGTGTGTATGTGTAGAGCTGGAGGAGAATTGAGATGGAGGAGATGGTGATTGCGATAAAGGTGCTCCAGGTGGAGAGGGTGATGAGGGGTTGGGGGAGCATGACGAATTTGAGCGCGAATTTGAGCGGAGCGAAAATTCTATGCAAAATTCTGAGTCAGGCGACCTCAAAAATAGTCAAAACCTCCAAAAAAAAATACGCCAAAAAGCCCTGGCTTCTGTGTATCCACTGGTACTAGTCACGCGAGCACTGCTTGTAGTCCTGTTGTAGTGTCGTCCTCTCAGATAGACCTATCCTGTCCTTAATCTGTTCTGGATATCCTCAAAGATAACTGTAGAGTGCTGTATATCAGTAGCCCTGTCGCCACTGTTTTGTGCAGTTGCTGAGTTGCTGAGTTGCTGTGGTTACACCGAGTTGCTTGCCACTATCTGCCGTTGCTGTGGTAACGTTATTGCCGTATATCGCTGGTTTCGTTGCCTGGGAACAGTCGCCGTATCCCTCACGTCTCTGCTGGTGTATCGCCTCGTCGCGATGGTGTAGTGCAGAAGTGTACTTTTTTCAAAAGGAATATAGGGGTTGGGAGAATGTGGTTAGAGTGGGGAGGAGAGTAGGGGGGAAGTGGTTGGTATGGTTGGATAGAGGGAGAGGAGGGGAGTATGGATATGTGCTTGGATTCGAATTTGGATGTATATTGGAGGAGATGGAGAGGCTAGAAGATGCTAAGAATTGGGTTTAGTTGGGAGGAATTAAAGTTGTTGGGAATTAGTTGGGAGATTAGTTGAGAAATGGAAATCGATCTGGAGGCTGGAGTTTTGGAGTAATGAAGCTGGGGTTTTGACTGTGAACTAATAACTGCCATTAACGCATTATTTGAGAGTCACGTGACTCTGCAGTACTACTTCGTCCAGAAAATGATAGATTGCTATGAGTGGCAAACAGCAAGCTCTAACAAAGAGAAGGTCCAGTGGCGAATGTACCACGTGAGTGCCAGTAACAGCAACAAAAATAATGGAATTGGAAGAAACGGGGTGTCTCCATGTGCTTTTACTGTATCATGTTAGTAGTATGTGTTTTTTCTCTTTTTCTCTTTTTTTTTTTTTTTTTTTTTTTTTTTTTTTTTTTCCCAATTTGGCCAACTTGCAATAGGGATCGTAAAAACCCCATTTTTGTGTGTAAACCTCCGCTGAAAAGCCGAATACAGGCTGAAACGGGTGTTGAAAGAAGATATACCTACTTAAAAACCCCTAAAACACCTCACAAACACCCCCACCACTTATCTCATTCTTGACAAACTCTATATCGTTTAACCTGCATTGAAAAAACCAACCTCCAAAAAAATATCACCAGTTGTCAACATCCCAAAACACAGTGTTCTGACGCATCCGCAAAGCGATTTGAGGCGGATAAAAGGCACGTAACGATAAGTCACGTGATACCCAGCACAGACACAAAAGCAAAACCGCCAAAACCATCCACACTAACCATCAACAACACACAATATCACAATGGTCAAGATCAGAACGTCCCGATCCAAAGCTCCACCGGCTGGATTTGACGACATTTCCGAGATTCTCAACGAGTTTGGCGATAAACTGAAAGACGCCCAAAATGCTCCTACTGAAGGAAAAAAAAAGAACCAGCTGTTGTGGGACATTTATCGGATTCATCATCAGAGATCTCGATATGTCTACGAGCTGTACTACAAGAAGGAGGCCATTACCAAAGAGCTGTATGCTTACTTGCTGAAGAAAAATTACGCTGATGGTAATCTCATTGCCAAGTGGAGAAAGCAGGGATACGAAAACTTGTGCTGTTTGAGATGTATTCAGGGCAAGGAGAATATCCATGAGGGTACGTGCATTTGCCGAGTGCCGAGGAAGGATATCAAGGATGATAAACCGGTGGAGTGTGTGACGTGTGGGTGTAGGGGGTGTGCTTCGAGTGATTAACGAGCGAACGAGCATAACGAGCGAAGCGAGTTATGCGAGTCATACCAAACTACGAAACTACGATCTGTACGAGCACCGCAACAAAACAATACCACTATTGAAGCTCTACCTTCATTATTGGTAGAGCTAAGTGAGATACTGCTGAGAGTTCGAGTCTCACTCTCCGAAGTGTTGTGTGCACTTAGTCAGTGCCTACAAGGTCACGTGACTAGTCCACCCTGCTCTGTGGACCTGCTTAATAAGGCACTAGAGTCCACTATACAGATGTCTCATAGCTCAGCTGAGACAGTCTACGCACTCTTGTCTACAAGTACATCATCGTACACTTCAGTGCATGCATGTAAAATATAATATTGGGAATAGCCAAGAGTTATACATTTGGTCTGGAGCATGGTAATCAACATAACTAGTAAATACAAGATGACAACATATTGAACAAGTAGAGATCAAGTAAATACGTACACTGTAGCTCAGTAGTGTTCATGCCGGAGATATAATGTTAATCTCCGAACGCCCGAAAAACAGTCTACCCACTAGCAGAGCTATTCTCTGGTGATTCAACTAGTCTATCTGAACAACACACACAGAAACACCAGCTCGTTCACGTGACACCCGCTTCAAGCCAATCTGGCCCAAACTCAAGCTTGACGTGCAGGGTTCAGATGTCCAAAGGTGTAATTTTCTTACGCTACAGAGTTCGGAGTTAACATTTTCCAAACTCAGCCTTAACGCCGATTAGCTAAGTTGAGCGTTCCTTTAACCTCACACGACATTGCAGTCTTGGAACAAATACCCTTCCCTTGTCCGAAGCTTGGTAGGGCTGCGTCGACTTTGCGGTAGGTTATTGTGTGGTTAATTATGTAAGCGGAGGTAAGGGATTATGTAAGCACCAAGGAAATTTCACAAAGGAAGAATACGTCTTTGTTTGATACACAACGTGCTAAGGGCATAGCCGCATCCCTTTTTGGAGTTGCGACAGGGTCTACTTTTTGACCTTTTTTGGCTCATCTAATATCATGACACAGCTGTCAAACCCAATAGTTTAAATCGCGTCTGGAACATGAAAAGTGCAGGAGCTGCGGAAATATTCCACAGACGAGATGGCGGAAAACGAACACCACCACTGGATTTACCGACCACGAATTACTCACTAGACGAAATTCGACGCCCATTAACGCACTTTTCAAAATCTGCCCACTTTACAGCAAGTGCCGTTTCTGCCTATTCCAGACTAATTGATCAGACCCTGATCAGACACATTTCTGGAGCATACAGGGGGTCTGTGAACACTGCCCAGATTCTGTCCAAACCGAGACACCACGTTTTGTTTGCTACAATTACAGTCCTTACACGTTCTCGGATACCAACAAGATCACCCCTTTTCAGAAAACAGCCCACCTGTATTTTTTTACTGTCTAACGGCATATTACCAAAGTAGCACTCAGTTAGATCGTGTAACGATCCACCTGTCAAACTACTTTAGCTTGCAGTAGCGTGTTGGTTGCTTCGTAAATCACATCTAGTCACTCCAGTCGGTAACCGGGCTAAATCAGGGTCCCATGCCCGATCGGAGTATCGTTAATACCTGCTCTTTGTGCTTTTACAAAGTTTTGAAAATAAATCTGGGCCATTTATACCCTCGGTGTTAGCCAGATTGGAATGTTGTCTAAGCGCATGAATACGACCAAAACAAGCCCTGTTTTGGACGAAATAGGCGCCGCAAACCATCACAGGTTGGCCGGTGGTTTCACAGTCCTGTCATTATTTCATATGCCACTCTGCAACGAGAAAGAGATTCATAATATTACAAACTAATTTTAGCACAGGGGTCATAAATACGAAGATAGCCACAACTAAAACATCCGTCAAGAGCACAATCTCAATGACAGGATTGTGGACAGTGTAACTACCACCCCACCAATGTAGCATATCTTCTTCCTTTAATCAACGCTACATTCCAATTATATCCGCATCAATCCCAACAAATGCACTTGCGCTATTACAAGGGTCCAAAAATGTGGACCATGCAATAACTCAAGGCTATTATCCCGATCGTCAAAATAAACACCTTTTTAACACTCGAGACACTGCCAAACTGGTGATAATGATGTCACCAACAAGAAGTAAAAAAGGACAGGCAACAATCATACCCAGAAACCCAGATACCATGTGCAAAACTGATACCAACCTCAAGCCCACAATCTCAGCAAAATCTATGAGCCAATACGGTGGTTATTGAAGCGGCACTTATTCTCCAATATCACGTCCCGATACTTGGAAAAATATGGGCTAACCTCAGTCTCTGTCCATCTTTGGTAGTTTTTGGCCGGCTCCCGCTACATTCCAAAGACCCAAAACACTTGTACGCCTCTGCAGACTCACGGGTCGAGAGAAATCTATATAATGCCATAGAAAACTCCTGCTGGCTCGTCAGAAACAGAACTCCAACACTTTCCCACCAAGGTCTCTCGCTATGAAGTTCTCTATCGCCACCCTTACCCTTCTGGTCTCCATGGCCTATGCTGCCGTCACCACTGTCATTGCTGACCTCGACAAGCTGAAGATCCCCACTGATAACGACGTCTATCCTTACAATGGGTTCATCAATTTTCCGGCTGCTGCTCTGAATGTTATCACGGATGCTTACACGCCTGCAGCTAAATATTCTATTAATCTTCCTTTCATTACCGGTGAGACTATGGCCGCAGTTCCCATTTCCCATGATGATCTTGTGGCTGCCCTTAAGGTGCAGCAGCAGTTTACTGCTGACAAGAGAAAATCCCCTTGGCAAACAGCTGCCAACCCCAACGACCCCATGATCTTGTTGGACTGGCTTCTTGAGCAGCAGAGTCCTGTCACTGCTACCGGCTTGGAGCAGGCCCGACGAACTACTTACAACGTGCTTGTGGCCCAGGCTGCTGCTGCTTACACCGAAGCAACCACCGGTGTCAAGATCATCGTCGACAGTGTCACTTATCCTCCTGACCCTGCCAACCCTGCCAACCCTGCCAACCCTGCCAATCCTGCCAACCCTGCCAATCCTGCCAACCCTGCCAACCCCCCTATCGGCTCCACTGACCTCGAGAAGATCAACGACCAGCTCACCCAGCTCCGGGAAGACCTTAAAGCCGCACAGGCCAAGCTTGCGGCACTCGACCCCAAGGGAACTGCCGCTGCCGATGCTGCTGCCCAGAAGGCGAGAATCGACAAGCTGGTAACCGATGTTGAGGCTCTCCAGAACCAGATCGCCAACCTTCCCAAGCCTGTCACCCCTGGTGACAACACTGGCACGACCCCTGGTGGCAACACTCCTGGAGGCAACACCACCCCCGAGATCAACGAGAAGGCCACCAGCCTTGCCGACGATACCCACGCCCTGTGGAAGCTGCAGCAGGACCTTGCTGACAAGGTCGCCAAGTCTGCCGGAGACCTCCACTCCGCCGAGCTCCAGGCCCTTGCCGAGAAGTTCCAGGCCCAGGCCAATGCTCTCCACGATCTGTGGCTCCAGCAGCAGGGTGGAAAGGCCCCCGCCGAGCCCATCACTCCCGTCGACTCCAACCAGCCCAAGCTGGACGTCCAGGAGGACATGTCCAAGTCTTCCTCCTCTGCCACTGTTGCTGGTGCTTCCTCCCCTGCCGCTGCTCCCTCCTCCGCTGCTTCCTCTGCTGCCGCCGAGGCCTCCTCTGGAGCCAACGGTAACTCCAACGGCAACACCAACAACAACAGCAACGACAACGACAACTCCAACTCCAACAGCAACGTCAACTCCAACAGCAACTCCAACTCCAATGTCAACAACATTTTCATCGGAGGACTTGCCAAGGCCCCCAATGACAACGCTTTCAACGGCAACGCTGCCAACGGCACCTACACCACCGTGTACGTGACTGACGTGCCCTTCACCTCTGTTGACGGCGAGGGAGTCACCCACACCGGTTCCACCAAGGCTACCATCACCTCCACTGTCTGCAGCAAGTGCACCAAGACCGCTGCCATTGACGGCGGTGTCGACCGAGTCACCACCTACGTCACTGACTGCCCCGTTACCTCTGTCGATGCCCACGGTGTCACCGTTGTAGCCACCACCCAGTCCACTGTGACCTCCACCATCTGCACCAAGTGCGACAAGGCCGTCGAGACTGCCCAGACTGCTGCCAAGGCTGCTGAGACCGTCAAGGCCGGTGAGGCTTCCAAGGCTGCTGAGCCTGCCAAGGCCGCTGCCAAGGAGACCCCCGTTGCCGTCCCCACCGCCGAGACCAAGGCTTCCCAGGTCGCTGCTTCCCCTGCTGGCGATGCCAAGGCTCCTGTCTCCGCTGCTGCCGCTGCCTCCCCCGCCAGCGCCGCCAAGGCTCCTGTTTCTGCCGCCGGTGACAAGCCCGCCCCTGCCCCTGACTCCACTCTGCGACTCACCCAGACCCTGACCTCCACCGTCGGCTCTGTTACCGAGACCAAGCCCGTCCAGGCCCCCGCTAAGGCCTCCAACCTCCCTGTCCAGGCTAACGGCGCCTCCCAGCTGGTTGCCGGTGCCCTTGCCGCCATTCCCATGGTTGTTGCCCTTCTGTAAGTGGCGACACAGCTTTTTGTAATAGTTAAATGATACCTCTCGTAAAGTAACAAGCGTCGATGTAGTGTACTTGTAACTGTAGTGTAACGTGGTGGTGTATCACATAGCGGGTGTATCTCATGGTAGTTATAGATATCACATAGTCGTAGTGGTATCAGGGGTATTGTAGGAGTGTTGTGATATCACACACAGAGTATCGTAGCTCATAACACGCAAACCCCCAACACACTCTACACCCACAACCAACCCTCATCAATGATACTATGCGTTAGAGACGGTGACAAAGCGTTGAGTCTGCGGCAAGGGGTCTTGATTTCAGGATTTACGGCTGTGGGTGTATGATGAGTGTGATAGGGAGTTTGGTGTGTTTGAGTGTTGTTGAGTGACATTGTGATGTGGAAGTGGGAGAGTGTCTGTGTGTAAAATAGAGTCACGAAAACAGTCACAAGAGCAGAAGTAACCTTATTTTGTAGTTACTTTTGAGGGAATAGTGTAATACCAGGAAGGCGTTTGAATGTGGGTTTGTGAGGTATTTATATGTCAAAAGATAGCCCTGATCAATACGCACACCCCAACACTCTCAAAACTCTCATAGCACCAATATTGACCCAGCTAGACACTTGCAAAAACACGATCTTCCCGCTAATTAAACTATAACCAAAACAAGGTTATCTATACCTGCAGAAGCTCCCAAACGGGATATGATGAATTTTCAAACCCGAAAATATGCCGGAAAAGCTACACAACCACCACCAGTAATACATACAATACATTTTAGCTAGCTAAACTGCCTACCAGTGAAAGACCCTACTCAACCATCCATCTCCTTCTCTTCTCCGCTCCCGATGATCAACAATTTTTCTCTCCTTCAACCGATTCTGACGAAGATACACAATTGACACAATCATATCTCGCAAACGAGACTCAGAAACAAGGGGGAAACAGGTCCTAATAGAGGGAGGAATACGTAGAACAGCATTGCCAGGAGTCCGATGCTTGTTAGCCCACACTTGCTGCTGTAAAGAAGAAGTGATGAGAAAATCAAGCGACCGCCACTCGTTGACAGTAGCAATATCACGTGCCTCGGGGTGTGACGGGTCACGTGACTCGGAAAACCGTCTCTTACCGACCGCCAATGGAGGAATCGCCACAGTTCGCTTCTCGAACGGCGACAAAATCGAGTTTTGCCGGTTATGGGACTTGTCACGTGACTCAACCACGTGAGTTTTTCCAATATCACGTGTCAGATCTCCATGGTCACGTGGCGATCCGAAATCTGTAGCTTTGGAGTCAGGAGAACCAGGGGTGCCTGGAGAAGGAGCAGTTACAAATGAGGCACGAGAGTCGTGCGCACGTGACCCATTCTCCTGCTCACGTGATCGTTCAATAGTTGACCTGTCACGTGACTGCACCGTCTCCTCACGGCTCACGGTCTCGTCAAACTCGGGAATGCCGTACCGCGAGGTAAAGTCACGTGACTCTTCAGGAATGTCACGTGGTTCCTCATCACGTGACTCACCATTCAGCATCTCAATATCCACCTCACTGAGCTCACTAATAACCGACACATCGTCCTCCTCAGCAGCAGCCTGAATGTAAGCGGGAATCACACTTTTCGGAGGCTCCAGAGTCACGTGACGTAGTCTACTAGTCACGTGAGGAGGCTCCTCACCTACACTCACGTGACCCTCTTCGGTTCTCCTCCTTTTAGCCAACCTTTCAGCTCTTGCAGCTTCCACTTGGGCCAGTTTTTCCTTGTCACGTGCATCTTTCTCGCGAATCTCACGCTCCACACGCTCACGTGACTCGCGCATTTGCTGCTCCTGAACTTCCTGCTCACGTGATATCTCTTCACGTGACTTGCTGTGACGTTTCTTGGCCGCCGCAATAATCTCTGCCATGGACGTGTTGGGCATGGTCAGGTCGGGTGGGGGGAGGTCACGTGGTTGGTCACGTGGTTGGTCACGTGACCTATCTCCATTTCCCATGTCACGTGATTTTTCCTGGTCACGTGCCTCCTTCGGCTTGGTATGCTTCTTAATAGCACTGGCTTTAATCCTGTCCCAAGAAGTATCCTCCATACGGTGCTCGTTGAGGAGGTCACGTGGGACTGTATCACGTGACTCGGCAATGGAGTCGTTTTCGCGAATTTGCGATTCACTCACTCCGTCACGTGACTTGGTGTGTCGTTTGATGGCGCTCTGTTTGATGTTGTCCCACGAAGTGTCTTCCATTCGGTGCGAGCTGAGAATGTCACGTGATACAGAAGTATTACCATTTTGGTCACGTGACTTATCTTGGTCACGTGCCTTGGTATGCTTCTTAATAGCACTCTGCTTAATACGGTCCAGACTGGTATCGGCCATTCTATGATCCTCAGGCATATCACGTGACTCAGGGACATCACGTGACGGCAGCAAATCACGCAGGTAACGTGACTTGAATCTTGATGAGTCAGCTGAGTCGTGGGATTGAGCTGAATGAGACGACTGGTTGGAGTGAACAGACTCCCTGGAGCGGTTCAGCTCACGTGACACATCATCACGTGGTCCCTCCGGCTCATCTTCAGCAATCTCAAAGTCACGTGACCCGATATCGCTCTCACTGTCCTCTTCTTCCTCCTCCAGGCTCTTGTTCTTTTCTCGAGAACTGGTAAAGTAGTTGATGTTGGAGAAGGATTTTTCGTGTGAGTCAGCATCACGTGATACGTTAGCTGTATCACGTGACGTATTCTGATCACGTGACTCACTCTGCTCCTCCTCATGGTCCTCAAAGGACTCTTCCAGAGCCGAGTCAGGAGCACCGCCAGGGCTGCCTCTGTCACGTGAGATACTAATGTCATGTGACTTGTCACGTGCAGAACGGTCACGTGACGGAAGAGGTGTGCCTCGTCGTGCACGTGACTCGTCGGGTTCGTCATTGAGAGGAACAGACACTGTTACTCCGGCCCGAGACTCAGTATAAGACTGGTTGTCACGTGAGGAGTCATGTGCATCACTGTGTGAATCACGTGACTCATGTTCCTCCTCATGAACCTCCTCAACACGTGACTCACGCTCCTTTTCTCTCTCCATCCAAGAAACACCCTCAGCTTGGGTCAGCGAAACCTCAGCTTGCCAAGATTCAAGACCTGAGGCTAATCTGGAAGGTCTACTTGTCCCGGAAACAGCTTCTCGTTTCTCTCTGGCGCTTGTAACTGGAGGAGGAGTGTCTTCCGTTAGAGTGACTGCTGGAGCTGCAGGTTTAGCTGGTTTGACGACTACTGAACGGAGGTTTGGGCGTCGTGAGACAACTGGGTCACGTGAGGCGGTATCACGTGATACAACTGGGTCACGTGACTCTACCTCACGTGACTGCACGTCTTCTCTCGACTCAATCTCCCTTGCAGCTCCGGCGAAAAGCGAGTCTTTGCCGGGATTGAGCGCATCGAGCGTGGGGATGGAGTAGTCACGTGACATGAACGTTGCCCGTGTTTGGTCACGTGATTGAGCGAGAGCCTGGTCACGTGTCTGCTCAGTTTCAACGGCTTGCTCTTCTTGCACCGGCTGAAACGAGCCGAATCGGGTGAGCGTCGAGTCACGTGTTTGCGTGTGCTGACTATAATCACGCGACCCGCTCTGAGCATAGTCACGTGATCCAAAGTCCAGCATTCTACTCGGTTGTCCTAATCCTCTCGAATCAACTCGTCTGGGCTCGCCAATGGCGTAAGCTGAAAATTTCAAACGACCAATCGATCGCACGCTCTTGGGCGTCTTCTTAGGCGACGTAGTAGGCTTGGGAGTGCCGATAGGAGCCGTCCAGGCCGGCCGATCTGGATACGTTTGTCGTTTTGGGGTTTGATGGGGGTAACTACTCATTTTGAGGGAGTATAAGTGGTATGGTTGGAATCGCGTGATCGAGGGGAGTCTGATGGTTGTGTTAGTTTTTCGATTGGGCGTTTGGACGCGGTGTTGAGTGTGGTGTTGGGGTGATATTTCTAGGGTGGTGAATTATATTCGGTTACGCGTTTAGACATGTATGCTAGGAGATATGGGTTAGGGTTAGATAGAGTTTGGAAAATGGGGCTGGCCAGAAATGCTTTAGCAGTTGGTGGTGAAGCGTATAGGGTCTAAGGTATGGTGTTTTGGGTGTTGGGAGAATGAGGAGAGAGTTTTGAGAAGACTGAGGTATTTTTTAAATCCAAATATAAGCGAGGTAGTCACAACCACCCTAAAACCAGTGCTGCAGCCCCAAAACCACCACCAAATGAAGCGCAAGAAAAAGACCTATCGAACGGTATATTGAAACACTGCTTTTGAACTGAATTGCTCTGTATGATGGCAAAAACATGATGAGTGGAGAGTATGAGTCAACTGATCAACCTTAAGTGAGATAAGGTTTCCAGAATATCGCCACTTTTGATGACTTTTCGTGGCAAATGTATACCCCTCAGAGTGACGTGAGGGGCAGTAAATTGAAATATAATCAATATCACTAGTATTACTAAGCAAAACTAAACATTACGTGTGCTATACGCCTTTTCCCGCACCTTTTAAGTTTAGTACAATGTGAACAAACTATAGTTAAACTTTACTGGGATCCACTTTTGCTTAGTCAGCAATATCCGAGATATGCTGTTGTAAAAGCCCTCAAACGCACGCCACTCTCCTGCAATATCTGCTGACTCATCCGATTACTCATCCGCCCCCGAATAGGCTCCTCGTATATCTAGGTTAGGAGTCAATAACACCTTGAAATGCAACGGTATTTCAGGAGGTTTGATAAATCCTTGTTATTGAGCCTTGAAGAATTGGCTCACCAAAAAAACCACCTCTTTTTTTCCGAATTTTCCAAAAGTGGCGATGTTTCCGCCACCGCTTGCCGTTGGATATCTCGCCATTGTGCTCTTGGCAAGCACAGCCCCCATGCAACTTTCGGTGGCTAAGGTAAGGGACCCGACAGGAGAACGGTATAGCGAGTTTACTAAGGAGAAATAAAAAGGGGGAAGCACGAGTTTATGTACTTTTCTTCCGGGTTTGTGTCACCAGCCAGCTTTTGACGTGTCAGTTTTGGCAGTGCAGATTGGACTGTGGCAACCTCCACATACGTATGTGCGTACAGTCTGTCGGAGTGTGTTCAGCACCAAACCGAAAAAAGAGAGTTTCGGGGTTAGTGGTGGTACCGAGGAGGTTGATGAAGGGGTGTTCAGAGTGGGTATTTTGGGATTTTGAAGCCGGAATCGGGGTATTCGGCGGTCGGTGATCACGTGAGTGTTTTTTTCTATCTGATTATTCCATCACAAACCCCTTTTTGACAACCCCGTTTGCTCCTGCCACTCCCAATCATCCTGTAGGGCAAATATACTTTCCATTTTAATCCGCATTTTTAGCACTACAGAACACCATCTTCTACGTTCTACTGTACACCACAGAAATTGCATAGTGAGTATTTGCGGCTTTGGAGCTTGGAGAGGTGGATGAGCGGCGGATGGTGGTGATGGCTGTGCACTGTGTACACGCTGATTGCACAGACACGCTACAAGTCCAAAAAGCTCATGGTGGCGATAGGAGATTGAGGCGATAGGAGACAGTGGGCGTGTTCAGAGATGTGTGATACAGACACAGACAGAGGGGGCTGTGATGACGTGGCCGATGTGTTTGTGTTTGTGTGTTGATGGTGGATGTTGAGGGTTGTGGTGGTTGTGGATGTGTTGTGGTGTTGTGGTGGTGTTGTTGTGGTGGTGTGGGTGGTGTTTGTGTCTGGCGTGACGATTGGCGTTTCATTGGTGGTGGTGGTCTTGTGGGTTGTTGCTGTGTTGTGTTGTGTTGCTGTTTGCTTGCTCTAAGGGGATAGGAGGTGGATGAACACAACAGTGCTGAAGTGGTATGAGCAGCAGCAGCAGCAGCGATGGTAGGAACAACCAGTTTGCCTACCAGAAAGGCCTCTCAGAAACA
Organism: Yarrowia bubula; assembly: GCA_900519075.1. Lineage (NCBI taxonomy): Eukaryota > Fungi > Ascomycota > Dipodascomycetes > Dipodascales > Yarrowia > Yarrowia bubula. The sequence continues at coordinate 1,981,390 of ULGX01000002.1, forward strand.
CCATCAGCTTCACCACCAGAAACACCACCAGAAACACCATTCACAGTATGTCACTGAACTGCAGCAACATCACTCAACGACAACACCAACACCAGCGACACTGCTACCAGCATCTACAACATCAGCATCAACAAGACCACCGCACTATCACCTCCACCCTATCACTCTCCTACTATCACACTCACCACTCAATGACAGTTGATAGATGGCAGACAGGAGACAGAAGACAGAAGACAGAAGACAGCATAAGACTACGAAGTGCCACTCATTGGACGAAATTACGCGCGATTGAGACTGTCAGCAGTGCGATAACGAAAGAGCCGTGTTACACGTGCTGTTGTCCATTGCTTATTCAATCACGAAATTTCAATCTGAGACATGCAGATCTTGGTTGAAACTGTCACTGTATGTGCCCTGAGCTTGTCTGTATCACTGCTGTCATTGCTCTGTCGTGAACTTGCTCATCGTGAACATCACTCGTGAACTTGCTCATCGTGAACATCACTCGTGACCTACGGCCACTCGTTCTAGTTGTTGTCCGCTCGGACCTTCGGCCCTCAGTACCGTACTAACCCAGATGTCACTAAACCCCGATCCACACACGCGACGACGATCGTCCAGTATACTGCGGCACCTGGAGCCCGAAACCATCACCGAACAGAGCGACCAGAACGCACTGCCCAACCTCAACGCCACCTGGGTCAACAACAAGGGAGCGTGGGGCGTGCATTTCTTCATCATTGGCATTCTCAAAATCTGCTTCGACCTAATCCCCGGCGTGACCCGCGAGCTCTCCTGGACGCTCACCAACATCACCTACGTGATTGGCTCGTATATCATGTTCCACTACGTGACGGGCATCCCCTTTGAGTTCAACGCCGGCGCCTTTGACAACCTGACCATGTGGGAGCAGATTGACGACGGCGACCAGTACACGCCCGCAAAAAAGTTTCTGCTGGGCGTGCCCATCGGGCTCTTTTTGATCTCCACCCACTACACCCACTACGACCTGCACATGTTCATTCTCAACCTGCTGGCGTGTCTGGTGGTGGTGATCCCCAAGCTGCCTTCTTCCCACAAGCTGCGAGTTGGTCTGCCTGATTTGTCTCCCGACACTCCTTCCACTTATTAGGAGAGATGACAGAGAGAACATATAACAGTGGAGGAAATAGGAAATAGTGAATTGAGTATAGGACGCGAAAGAGCCCGCAGATTCGAGGAGCTTGCGACGAGAATATGCGCTAGCATCATATATTGTAGACTGTAGACCTTGGCTGTAGTTGATGTAGACATTTAGGTTAGATAAGCCTATCCACCATGTAGGCCTGCACGTTGAGCTTACTTGAACCGGGGTTATTTAAGACACTCATGAAATAATGGCAGTAACAGAAGACTTCAAGTAAAGTCTTGTATCGTACACTTGTAGAGGCAACAATAAAACAGCGGCTACTTGAAAGCTGAGGAAGAGCACCTGTGAATGGCTGTATTATAGAACAGCCTTGCTTCTATCCTGTAGAGGACATAGCTACTGTACTTGTAGCATCTATTCATGCCGGTTACTGTTTGAAGTACGGTTCTTCCTTAGGGTATGATGTTTGGTCGCATGCTTCTGAGCTATTCTTCTACAGTTCATACTATCTACGTTCTTTCGATCCATACATAATCAATCATAATATCATTAATATCTCTGTACTGCACTAGTACAGACGATCAGTGTCAGTCCAGACATTGCTCTTCTAATGGAGGTATCTGGTGTTAGGAGTATGAGTGTGTTGTCTCTCAACATGGGGTCTATAAGTTGAAGAACCTGAGACTGTCAGTACTCTATCGTAATCGACAGAGCTTAGCTGTGAGTTCTATAGCTGAAGAGCAGACAGCTGTTCTATAGTAACTGAGGAGCAGACAGCTGTTGTTCTATCGCATCTAACATCGCTTCGCTCTGTTAGATGCTCTGTTAGATGCTCTGTTAGATGCTCTGTTAAATGCTCGTTCCAGCGACACGCTTCGCTTTGTCGCTAGAACTCCGCCTTATAACACCTAAACAACAACATCGCCGCTTGCGCATCAATCACCGACGAATGTTCTCCCTGCTGAATATTCAAATCCACACACTCCTTCATGACATGCTTCAGTGACGGCGTCTTGCACCCACACACCGTCTTGAAGTACTGTGGTTTCTGAGTGTCTCTGATATCACCTCTCGGATGGTCCAATCCCAGCACTGCCAAGTCATTAACCAGAGCATGTCCAATCAAAACCCGTCCATTCAACAACCTCTTGACTCTCTCCTGAGCCTCGGGAAACAAAATCCCGTTAGCCACCTTTGCTGGCGTCACTCCACTGACCCACGTTCTCCAGTCCGTCACTCTCTCAATGGGCTTGACGTACTCGTCCATCAGCACATGTCCATAGTAGTTGACAATGGAGACTCTGGCGAGAATCGAACGAGCGCCATTCGGACCCACGCCCACAAACTCGCAATCCAGCGCTATGAACTTGCCCGGAGCACACTTCCAGCGGGCCAAAACCGGCTCCAAAGGCTGTGGAGGTGCTCTGAGGGCTTCGTCCAGCCCAGCGTCGTCAGATTGCAGAATCGCGCCCAAAGTTGGACGAGTGGGGTCGTGTTTCTGCACCCGAGCGCGCAGAGGGATCTGTAGAGCCTGGCACTTGATGACTTTGCTCTTGGCGACATTTTTCGCTTTGCTGAGCGGAGCGTCTAGCGGCACAACCACCTTTTTTTTGTCCGTTTTTTTCGCGCGCCAGGCCTTGGTGCGGTTGCGCTTGGCGTCTCCGGGTGGCTGTTTGTGAGCCCCGGGCTGGGTCGACGCCTGAAGAGCTTTCCAGTTGGGGTCCAGCGACATGGTGATGAAATAAAATCTACCTTTGAATTACGGTTTCTATGCATGGCCTGCATGGTGATGTAATCAGGTGAAGAGGAGGTGTGCACAGAGTTGACGACTTGTAAGGAGAATAATATTGATGTGGAATTAAATAAAGCAGTCATGTTAGTTATCAGTTGACTTATCTTACTAATCATGGTACTGGCAAAGCTACTTATGACATGGTTGCAACTGATAGCTAAGGGTACCCTACAAGTAGAGGATAATTTATTATCTTACAGTATCGTATCATATGGCAATCAAACATTACCCTACAATGACATACAGTGACATACAATGACATAGCTCTTCTTGGCTTGGCTACTTAGAGTTTGATTAGCACTGATTCTGTTCATGTAACTAAGCCACCTACCAACACTACCAACACTACAGATACCCACGATATCTCTTACAAAAACATGATATCATTAATTAAATAAAAAGGCTCACGTGCGCCATCTCTGTGTCTGTGCTACTATTGGCCACAGCAGCTTCTGATTCTGAAGGAGTACTCGCTTGGTCTGAGGGGGTACTGGCCACAGCTAACGGAGTACTCGTCACAGCAGCTTCTGACACCTCCAAAGGAGTACTTGCATCCGAACCAGCCTCTGAAGGAGTATCTGAAGCGTCAGAAGAAGTCACCGATCCAGCTTCAACATTCTGAACCACATTCATCACCTGCTTCCCTGGCAGCTCAATCTTGCCCTCCACAAACACCACCGGTGCTTCCATGCGCATCATGACCTCAGTAAGCACAAGCCGCGCAGAGTCCACACAGAAGACTCCCATGCCCCCCAAAAACTCGCTCAGGGCCGTTGCACCTTGAGAGCTCAAATAATCGGCCAACACCCCCGGCCCCACTTGAGTGTCTGTGTTCCCGCTTCTGAGGTCAGACAGCTGTCTTCTGGCTTCCCTGAGCTGCTCCTCCGCTTGAGGTATGTCCGTCCGCAGTTGCTCGACTTTCTGGCATCCTGTGAGTGACCGAACCTCGTCTATCCACCGATCAGCAGCTTGACCAAACAGGTTTCGGAGAGACCTAATCTGCCTGTCAAGGTTCTTGATTTGCGTCTTCTTTGCCAAAAACTGATGATCGATGAGGAGGGCGTCCAATCGCGCCTGCTTGGGTGCCTTGAGATCCTCCTCACTCGTCAAAGAGTTGCTGATCTCGCTTTGTTTCAAAGTGGCCTTCTTGCAGCTACTCTTGGCCTGGTCCAAGCGTCCTTCGCTTTCCCTCAGCTGGCTCTGCTGCCCCTCCAACGTCGTCTTTGCCGTCTCATAGTCTCTCGCCAGCTCTGGAATCTCTTCCTGCATCCTTTTGAGCTCCTTCTCTCGCTCTCCAAGCCGATACTTTTCAGCAATGGAGTCGGCCAAGTGGGTCTTTGCAGCGTTGTATACTGATTCTTTTGCAGCTAGGTCCTCTTTGCAAGCAATAGCGCGGGCCTTCTCTCTCTCAATCTTCCTCTTCCACTGGTCTAGCAACTCCTGTTTGTTGTAGAACTCGTGGTCTGTATGAACTAGACGACCCTGCAAGGTGAAATCGATGGCCTCGGTATCCTCAAAGCTCTGTTCAGTAACATCTCCGGACAGTTCTTCGAAGCGATACCGCTCGTTGCACACCAGAGTCGGTATATCCAGAAAAGTACCATTCTGTACAAAATCCGGTGCAACAGCGATACGGTCGATATCGAGTACGCTGATCAGATAATCGCGGATAATATTTCAGACAGGAACTTCATCTCCTTCAACTGTGGAGACATTGCCGGCAGGGTCAAAATCCAGATAAGATAGTATGGAGTTATCATGGTCTTCAGCTGGCCGACAATGCTTGTCGCTGAAATGCACTATGGATATGTCATTGTGCCCTGAACGGCTGAAGTTACGCATGTCTCTCTCCATTGCTCGCTTGTCTTTGTTCTCAAAGGACACAAATGTCGATAGTACATTTTTGAGAAAGGTGGTAATGACCCACACTTGCAGGTGAGTTGCGGATGATTTGATTCTGACAAGATGGCCCACAGTTCCCCGAATGTTCTTACGCGCCGTGCCATGTCAGTACTTCTCCGTAAACCGCATCTGGGGGTAACCATTGACAAGTAGGCGAATATCGCTTTGAAAGCTTGGCTTCTTGATGAAATTGATGAACTTGGCAAATCTGTAGCCCAGTTGCTCCTTCATTTTGTCAGTCAAACCGGGATCGTTGGTAAAAATCTTGTACAAGTTAGATTCACCTTCGTGATCTTCTTCTGCAGATTTAGCTTGGGAGGAGCTGAGTTGAAGCGAAGTCTCCGCGTCATTTTGGGCTAAGATGGCCTCGCCGACGATACCAAGAAGTTGTTGGTTTCTGTCCATGTTGGCTCGGATTTCAGCTTTCAGCTTATCTTCGACCTCTGTAGGGCTCTCAAAAGTATCGTCTGGAAACAGAGCCACAAACTTGTCTGCAGCATCGCTCACCTTTCCTTGAGAGCTCACCACCTGCTGCTTCAAGCTTTGTACTGCAAGAGTTTTTTCATGGATCTCACTCCAGGACTTGTCAAGATCGCCCTGGATCTGTTGTTTGGAGATTGTCAACTCTGAGATTCTTCCCCGGTGCTTTTCGAGTGCCCTTGTGACTTCCTCTATCTCGTCCGCAATGTCCTCCACGCTCTCCTTCAGAGCCCTCCGGTTCAGATAAATCAGCTGAAAGTCGAGCCTCTGACGTCCCTCACAGATGACCTCGAGTTGGTTGATTACACACAGCTGGTGTTCAAGGTCCAAAGCGTTCTGCCTGTTCTCAAGGATAGTAATATCACTGGAGGTGAGACAGAAAAGAATCAGAGTCACAAGCTCCATTAGTGACTGCGGAGAGGTGTTGATGGGGCTGTTCCAGTTGTATGAAGGTGTGGTCCACTCCTCCGATTCTGGCTGGACCTGTATGCCATTGACCATGTGAACTTTTCCAAATCTCTCCTTGAGAATGACATTGTGACGAGCTCCATTCCTGACAGGACCAGCAATCCATACCATGTACGAATTGCTGGGCTGGGAATTTGTGGAAGACGACGCTCGGAGCACATGGAAGATTTCTTCAGAGATTTCGTTGTAGACAGGACTGAACTCCTTCTTTGGAGAGCTGCGACGACCGCCGCTTTGCACTTCGATGAACTGGCCGGGATTGTACCCGTCGGCTGTGAGGACTCGTTTTCGACTCATGATGATGATTAGAAATGTGGGAGGTGCGACGGTATCTGCTTGACGAAGCGGCAAGTCGTGGTATTATGTCAGAAGAGGGCGGCTTTGGAATGTGGTTGCGTCCAAAACGGAACAAAGACAGCCCAGCATTAGACCAGTTGGAAACGTATAAAGACAGGGGTGTCTGCTCAAACGTCGGCGGTACTTGATTATAGATAAATACCTGTATCACTTTTACAATACATGTTCCAATGAAGAAAACACCGTAGCTCTACACTCGTAAATACCAGTACCACACCCACTTGCTCCTCTTTCCAACACGGGAATGAACAAGAGACTGCGGACGGCTCTTTCTGGATTATATTTTGACAGCTGAAACCGGCGGAAAAGAGACAAGGAGTTCTATAAACCAATCAAAAGGTGCTGTCTTTAGACTGGAATGTGTCAGAATACCCAGTACGCTGCATACCACTTACTGCGGAAACCAATTAGGAAGTTCTAAGAGAAAAAGAAAAGCATGTGAATCTGGTGAGGTGGCAGGAACAAGAGTAGAAGAGCGTAGAAGTTCTTGGACTCTGTTCGTTTCTTTCAAGGCAGCGTTTTCGTTATTTAAAAGACTGTAGTATGAATAGAAACAGTATTAAATGCCGAACGAGACACTCCAGAGACTCAGACAGTTGAGAGGAGTTCCTCTTATCATTTAATAAGTCATTTGGAGACCTAATCTCCTGTCATTCTATACACAACGCCAGTAGGCTACAGATACCCTTGTTGTACCCCAAGACAGCACACAACAGGTAACCACAACCACACGAAAAACAATCGTAGAGACTTGTACAGTTCCCCAATAGCTTTAAATGCCCTCAAATATGTATATTTCCATTTTTTTTTTTTAATTCTGAAGATACATTAAGCTATTTCTCCCCGTAGGGGTTTATCTAAATAATCCCGTCCAGGGCCAATTGACTCGTAAATATGTTCTTCTTCTCT